>JAOVVB010037323.1:0-30168 GCA_028570985.1 Heterobranchus longifilis
CGCACACACACACACACACACACACACGCACACACTCACACACACACACACACTCTCTCTCACACACACACACACACACACACACACACACACTGATACTCTCCTTAGGAAGACCAAAGGGACACTTGTGTTGAGTCCCTTTTTATTTTATAAAGTTTAACAACCCACAGGGTCTACTTGCATGCTTCCACTTTTTTGTGGGGGCTGTCATGCTGACAAAGCTCTGTTATATTTGCATGTAAAACATGAACATAAAACTCTGAAAAGCTAGAATGCAAGTACAACATGCTTAATGTTGCAAAATGTCAAGTATTTAAACTTTTAATATGCATTTATGCAGATGACACACTCTTATATGTGCATGGCTCTTTCCTGAATCAAGCAGGCAAGATTAGACAAACAAATACAGATACAAATACAGTCCACTTTGGTCAAACTGGAAAATAAGATAGCAAGGTAATGCAATGGCCTTGTATGTGAACACTTAAAAATCTGTAGTATAATTATGGCTTTGATCCTTTGCAAGATGAGATATAGCTCTATAACTTATTTTAACTAGGTCAGTGGTTCCCAAACTTTTTCTTTTTACAAGGCCCCCCTTTTGTAGATAAAAAATATTTTCAATGCCCCCACATAACTACGCTCTTAGACACATCTTTTGTTTGCAAACTTTTACATAATTTATAGAAGAAACATTGCCTGTAATTAATACAGCAGCTGCAACTTCAGTGTCATATTTTCTTCTTTGTTTTGGTAGTTTGTGACGTTTGGTGAAGATCCCTCATCTGCTTTATGTTTACCTGGCAGTCCTGTCACAAATGTGTCCATGCTTTGCTAGCAGTGCAGCAGAACCATGCAGTTATTTATATTTAGCCTCGCCGCCACTGGACTAGGTCATGTAAAGCGTGTTTCATCCTTAAATTCTGGCAAATTTGGGATGAGTTTGTTTAGCTCAGCCTCTGTGGCGGGCCACACTGGGAGACCTCACTTATTATCTACACCCATCAGACACCCATCAGCCAGAGGGTTTTTTCAAGCATGCAATTTCTACAACACAGTCTGAGACAGACTGCATGCCATATGACAGATAAGTGTACCTTTTACACAAATTCCCTTTTACAATCAGTTAAACAGCATTACACAGATGTGACTCAGTGAATGTTTGCTACAAAGGAGGTGTTGGCGCCAAGTCTGCTAGAATACTCAGTATTACTCAGACCGCAGCTGCTGAGATTAATCTTCACTGTCCAATCCAAGTGTTTAAAAGGCATGTCAAGTTAAAAATAAAAAATGACATAAATTGTTTTAATACACATACATTTATATATCAAATATTATATATAATTATATCATTGTTATAGATATTCTGCTATAAATTATGATATAGCTAACATAATATCCTGCTTCTGTCAGATATTTGATGGAACCCTTCATTCAAAAGGTCAAACTTTAATGACTGGCTAAACGTAACCATTTAAACAACAGCTTAACATTTGACATGGACGGGTTGTTGTGAACCTCACCTACCTCCCAACTCTGACCCTGCAAATGAAAACACCAGACACACCACACACACACTCCTTGAGGTTGTGGTTGTTTGTGTTGCTGAAGTGTACGGTAGCAGCGCTCCTGTGCAGACAACACGGGCTGCGGCGCTGGCTGAGACACATGAGAGCCCCTCAGGAGGAAAATGGGATTCTAATAAATCCTTCAGCCGGGGGAGAGGGAGCTCTATAAAAATTGCCCTCCATTAAAAACTCTCAGCTGTCATGGCTTTGTACTCAACGCTGTGAGTGATTTCGCTGTCAACCTATTTACTGCTGGTGCTTTTCTACGAGCAAAAGCGAATGGGGCAATTAAAGTTGCTATTTGTTTAGGCAATACAAATGCAGTTTTTGGCAAATAAAGCAGTTATATAGTGCCATGTGATAACATTGGGAAATTAAGTCTTATTTTATTTTGTCATGTGCAGTAAAACATTTGTATGTGAAGGGATTTAGAGACATGCACTTGTATAATTCAACTTTTGGAGCCATTCTAATGACATAGGAATGGCAATGTCAGTCTGTTGCTGGGTTGGTTGGTCCACCACTTTGGTCCTAGTCTGGCTTACCGGATGTACAGTGTACGGATAAATCCTGACATGTCAGGCCCCTTCCACTATCTCCGCTATGTATTTTGCAAGGGCACAGTCGCTGCATCCAGGCTTAGCCCCGTCTTAAGACAATTGTGACCGGTTTAAAGATATACAAAACATTTGTGCTTTTGAGTGAAATGTCTCAACAACTATTGGATGGATTGCCATGACATTTAGTACATAAATGAATGTCCCGTCAGGATGAATTGTTATAACTCCATTGATATTCATCTAGCTGCATCATCAGGTAACATTTTTAATTTATAATTTGGTTCATGACTAGGAGCAAAACTAATAACATTTCTATCGGCCTCAGTTGTACTTTGTGTTACATGCTAATTAGCAAATGTTAGCATGCTAACCCGCTAAACTTTGCTGTCATATCAGTTAAACCTGCAGTGAGAGTAATTACACAAACACTGCTGATGCATGCTTATGACGTATGCTACATGAATGGTGATCCATGTTTGTCTTTGCTTTCTTTTTTTCTTTTTTTTACTTGCCTTCCTCTGAACCCCGATTTTTGTTTTCATCTGGAGCATCCATTCTATCCATCCTCCTAGCTGCTGCTCCGTCATGTTTGCAAGCATGTTAGCATACTGACATTAGCATTCGCTGTGTCAGAATAGCGTGTTTACATCAGCCGCCAAAGCGACACGATTTGCTGTGAAGCGCCAGGGAGCTCTGCCCGCTTCCATTCGCCGCCCATGTTAAGTAGTTGTGCTGTTTACATGGCACGCGCTGAGCCACGGAGGTCTCCAAACGGCTCCCGATCTGGAGCAATCATTTCGCCATCTGGTTTATTTTTTCCACGTGCCGCGAGCGAATCTGGCATGAAAACACACTGATCATCTATTATAAACCATGTAAAACACATATTATACATGATATAAATGCTCTCATTGTGATAAATGATCAAATATGCATCCCCTGTGTGCCAAGCCTTGTGATTTCCTTGCCCCTCTCCCTGCTGTTCTTCTGGAGTTTACGTTCCTCCGATTTTTACCTCCACATGATGACATATCATCCACTATATTTATTAGAAATAACCTAGTGTCACTACTGTCTGTGATTGTGCTTTTAAAATGACGTTATTATCCACATATTTGTCTGTCATGTCTAAACAGAGAGGGACACAGATGAGCCTGTCTGTGTGCTCTTGGAGCAGTCACACACACAAACCTGTAGCTGGACACACACAAATCAGCTCCACGTATGGTTAGTAAACAGAAGAGGGGCAGAATCGCTTGTTGACCGGTGCGGAGAAATGCACTTCTGATTGAAACGGCTACTCTCTACAAATATCCAGAAAAAAGTCAGAGTTGTGAGGGCAGACTAATACGCTGTGAGTGATATAATCTTGGTTTGTTTGGAAAAAGCACCAAGTGGAACATGTATACACCATTAAGCTTTTACCTTTCAACTTGTCTTGAGGCATGATAGAGACAACATCATAGAGGCTGCTCACAAAGCTCCAAGTAATCCTTTTGATTTTTGTTTTAGACACATGCCAGAGCATTATTTAGAGCTTTAGCTGTTTTGGGTTTTCCAACACTTCAAATGCCAATGTCGACTGTTGAAGTGCCGTGATCAAATTACAACATTATAACCCTTAATCCACGAAAGGAAGATGTGCTCTTCCTCTCTTCGCTTTGGTGCTGCTTTCTGAGAATACATACCTGCTCTTGTGTTGATTGTCATTTCTTTGTGCACTGTTGTCAATTTTCTTAATTGCTGTGTCAGTAGTTGCCATGGTCATCCCATAAACCCACTAAGTAATGAGTTCAATGGCTCGAAAGTAACCACATCCTGTCCAAAATCTGGTCTTAGTTTCCTTTGTTTTGTGTATTTAGGACACAGTTTACTGATTGACTTAACCCATTGACTCATCAGTTTCACATTCCCCAGTGGCACTCAAATGGTCAGTTTCAATTATAATACCTACTGATACATCAGACAAGACAGCAAACCTTAGTCAAATATTATGAAAAGTTGTAATGGGATTACGGTGATTTATGGAAACTAATTGGGCTCTGTTGTCATTACTAAGATTACTGTCATTATGGGCTAATTCTTCATGATACATTGACTTCTTGACGTCTGCATAACTTGGTCAATGGGCTTATGTATCAGGACCCAGAGGTGAGAATGGGGGCCTTATGAGTCTGCATTGACTACGAGAGTTAGATAATAATTGTTATTAGAGGTGTCACAATTTCAATGCTAAATTGAAAAATGATCTTTTAATTTCAATTATCGAAATCAAAAGCAGAATCGGCAATTTAAATAAATTATTTAAATTTGAACATGTGGCCTTAGTGTGGTACATTCATCATCACACTTGATACCATGTAGCCTGTCTTTTTGAAGAAGAATTTGAAAATGTGAATGACAGTTGTCAGGGCATAAAAGCAATAATCTGTTGATTCTTTTAGATTCAAGAAAAACATGTTTAAATCAAAAATGGAATCGAATCGTGACACCCCTAATTGTTATTATTTTCAGCATTTGCATTGTACCTTCTTGTCTGTTTCCACATTATGTTTACATCATTTAAATTCATAATCAGGGTGCAGAATTGTGTCAATTATGTGTGTATGACTTTATTATTCATTCAGGATGTACCCGATTAAACTTTATTGCAATCTTTAAGAAAAACAATATCTTTCCCTAGATAGTGCAGAATTGGAAACAAATTCATGAAAAGTGAATAATATGAGCCCTTTGGATTGTTCTACACCAGCAGCTTTTCTTGGCTGATTTTCTACCTCTTGATGGGGTCTGGAAAACATATACCCCAGCAAGGGGCTCCAGTGGATCCTGCTGCTCATTGCTGCAGCCCAGCAGGCAAGGCACCCCTGTATTATGCCTCCCAATGGGAACGCCACCGGAAAGTGTCAGTCACGAGACTTCTGCAACGTGAGGAAAGGAAAACACTTGAGCTTCTGTTTCTCCACTTTCCCTGACACAGCACATTGCCACGGGCATGTGCCCACTGTGCAGGACCTCCAATGGAGTATCACACGCAATGCAGCGTGGAAGGAAATGGTAGCTGGACATGAATCAGTTGGTGAACTTGAGACCGGCTCCGTTGTGTCGTGTCCTATTCAAAGTTTCATCTATCAGCAGCCTCAGTTGGCTCGTGCCACATCTCCTTTCAGCAAATAGCAAAATACCCTCGCAGGGCCAATACTCACAGGCCCAGATGTCTGTGAACACAACACTGGTGCCATTGCGTGGTAGCAGTGTTTCCTTGAGCCACGCAGATCTTGGTACCGCATACCTCCGACTTATCCTGGAACTGTGACGTTGGTGTGTTGTGTGGAAAGCCTCTGACCCTTTTTGATGTGAATATCAAAATTAACCAGACATTTCAGAGGAAATATCCCCAATAAGTGACACCGGGGGTTGAGATATTTCCTGGCACACTTCTTGTTCAATCAGTGATGTCTAAGTAAAGTTGTCAGGGAAACAAAAGGGCTTCAGTGCAGGAGTGCAGCACGGTGCAATCTCTGATTGATTCACCAGTTCGTCTTCATCAGCTTTTAGAGGAGTTTGATGAAAGAAGCTTTGACCTTTCTGATGATTTGGAACATTACTCATCCCTTGCTATTTCTTGAAGCTCTAGATGGAGTTTTCTCTTCTTCTTCTCTTCCGTCTGGAGTCATCTGCTAAAGAAATCTCACTTTAGACTTTTGGAAATGGATTTGGACCATGAAGCTGCACCAAGGACTTGCGCTACAGAGTAGAATAAAACTCCCCAGTAGAGTTTACTGAGACAGAAAACCTATATTCTCTCATAATAATCTGACAAGGGCCATAAACCAAAGATACACTGTATAGTATGCTGTAGCTAATGCATACTGTAGCCTAATAAGCCTGAATAATCATGTGGAATAAGCCTTTAAACCTAGCAGGAAGTCAGGGGGGCAAATGCAGGAATGCGTCCCAGCATGTGTTTTTGTTTAGTAGCTCTATCTGTTACCTTTCCCAAAAAAAGAAGACGGGGATTACACTGATCCCCGTGCTGCTACGTCCGACGTCAACCTGTATCAAGATCTAATGGAATAAACGCACATGCGACTCTCAGATCTGTTCTCTGACTTTAAAGTGGATTCATGTTTATATTGTACAAGCAGCCAAAGCTCCCTATTGGAAAATGTTGCATGCAGCTGTCTGGTGACTGGTCATAGTGCTTTTCCCCATGTGCAGAACAAATCACACGGCTAAATATGGTTCTGAACATTTGTCGTTGGCAGTTCATCAGAGATGGTCTGATTGCCTGTAGGAACTGCAGTGCTCCAAGTTGAGATCTTTGCTGATAAATTGTCATAAGGAAAATGACGGTGTGTACATTTCCACTTGACGCACAAATTGTATGGAAGTGATTACTTTCTATTAGCTGTACTTTTTTATGGTATAGTATCTAAGCTGCAGAGACTGCCCTCCCCAGAAAAACCACCCCATATGGCGTTTATACAAGTAGCTTATTACGACCCATATTTATGTTTATTGTTAGGTGGCGCCCTCTAGTGGCCGTAGTAATTATGACGGGAGAAAAGCAGGAAGTCATGTAACGTAGTATTAAGAACGGGAAAGTCTGTTTAGGGCAGGTGAGAGAGGTGGTGGATGTATCAAACAAACACAGACTTTAGGAGGCCGGTGTTCGTGTCCCGTTTGAAACTTGTCCCGTTGAGTTATCGTAACTTTACATAACAAATGACGTTCTACGTCACGTGTAATTACGTCATGTACGTACGCACGGAAGTGAAGAAACATAAAACAAATGTATCGATTTTAAACCTAACAAAGTAGTTTTTGTTCGTAAACCTAACCAAACTGCGACCGTTTCACAACATAAAAGACGTGTTTGAAACTGAACGTTACGTTATGCTCCTGTGGGTCGTGTTAGAGGGCAGGAACAATCGACCTTTGTGTCGTATGAGGTGGAGGACATAAAGCTTCAACAGCACTGCAGAGAAAACGCTAGGCCTATTCTTAATTTGGTGAGTAACCCCCCTTCTTTTTTTCGTCGGGGAAAGCCTTTTCGTCCAGAGGCCCCCAGATACCCTCCCTTCACAAAAACGTGGAGTCTCCACTTGGTCCCCAGAGACATAGCTGGAGCATGCTTCAGCTTTACCGTAAATTTGCTCAGACATGACAGCAAGAGTTATAACTCCAGCGCAGGGAACCTCCGATTTGTGGGGCATGGAAAGGTCCGAACAAGAGGAAGCAAGGGGGAGGAAGGGGTTCCCGGCACTCTTCATGGATGATGGGCCTATATATTTCAACCCCTTTTTCGGAGAAATCATCAGTTTTTCGTCAGAGAGAGGAGAAGCCCCCAAAACATGTGGGAAATTCCTCAGATTCTTGCTTGTTCTAGTAACTCATGATCAGCATGTTCCTGTATTCTCTTTTTATAGCACACTTGGGCGTTATGTTTGTTTCCAGTCCAGCACACACAATTATGATCCAAAAGCGCTATTTATGAAGGTGAAGGTATTTATTGACTGATTATTGGGGAAATTTACCACACATGTGGCGAACACATGGAGTGAGAATTTAACACCTCTACAGATGAAATGCCTCTTGAGGCAAATATTTATTTACTTATTCCCTTCCGGAATAAATGCATCGTTGCTGTTTTCAGTGATAAAATAAACATGTTATGTTGTATATGATGTACATACAACAGAGCTGTGAGCCTTCCAGTGAACATCTGCATGTGCTGGCGTGTCCCGCATTACGAATGACTGGAAGTGATGCACAGTCCCTCTGAGAGCTGCAACAACCTTGTTGGACTTTGGAAATAATCTCTTTTCACAACACGAATGTTCAGATTGTAGTGAGTACACGACTCATCTCTTTGACTTGATGTACAACAAGAAGAACCTATAATTCATGCTCATAATGTACTTTTATGGACATGGAGTTGAGATTATTCACAGAACAGCAATGCAACGAGACGCTTCACCGGGAAAAGTAATACAATGGTCATGGTCACAGTCACACCTGCCGATTGTGCCGGGAATCTCGGAATATATTTACCCTGCAAAATGGATTTACTGTTTCTCAGGATATAAAATAAAATCCATGTGAAAAATATTTTGGCAACAGTAGGCTATGGCACTGACGAAAATCTGTTAAACACAACCTCAAAAAACAATGTGATCTCATGGGAAAGTGTATAAATAACACTTTTCGCTGTGTTTCGTGCATTTTAAGCTTTTTGCGTGTCATTTTATGCCCTGTTCTCATTCACAACTTGTAACATACAGACGCTTTCAGGACCCCTTGATGTCACTTTTATGCGACAAACTATGACGCTTCACTACAGTCATAGTTTTGTGAATTCAAACAAAGCTTATTGTCAGGCAACAAAACTATATGGTGGTTAAGTTTAGGAAAAACATTGTGGTTTGGATTAAAATAAGGACGATTGTTACATAAATTAACTCATGTAGCCTAAGTAAGTTTTTCACACAGTGTCAGTGTCCTGTTTGTTGGACCATCCACCTCCCCAACCACTCGCCTTAAACTGATTTTTTTGGTCCTTATACTACGTCACCTCATTCCCATAGCAGTTGCTCTGAACGTCTAACATTAACGTGGATGTGTTTACAGCTGGGGAATTCAATTCATGGCTTAAAATAACACATCAAAAGCAAAAAAAGAAGCGTTGTGATACCATGCAAAATGACTTCAGAAATTGCTGTTATTCATACGCCATTTTCGTGAGACCAGACTGCAAAGAAATATAATTTTATATTCTCCATTCATGTCTGTAGAAACATGCTACACCTTCTTTTTCATTTTAACATGACTGATTACCCAAATAGTCGTGTGCAGCTCTATGTTTATTGCACTGCTGTCTTTTAAACACGGTGTGGTGGTTCACTGATGTTGAACCACAACAAAAATAATCATGCGTGGTCTGTTTTAGTGCCCTCCTGAGCAACCAAGACAACACGAGTCTCAGCTTGCACCCCGGGGCTGCTGTTGAGCAGGACTCATGCTTGGATGAGTTATTGTGTGTGAGCAACAGTTGTACTGTACCTAGCATTACAGTAAATCCCCCACATAATTAACTTAGGCTCGTAATGTTGATTGTAACAATGTGAGATTATTACTTACTTACTTCTGGCACAGAAATCAATGGGGTGTTGGAGTCATGTTAAATTGCCTGCAAAGTGTTTCTGCCTCATCAGTTTTGTACAGTAAATCAAGCGAAACCACACAAATGATACCTCAAGGCAGCCTGGTCTCACGAAATGGCATATTAATAACACGTCAATTTGTTAAGGCATTTTGCGTGGTATCGGAATGCTTTTTTTTGCTTTTCGCAAGTCATTTTATGCAATGTATTTGCACTGGGCTTTCAACTGTAAACTGTCAATATTACACGCTCAGAGCAACTCCAGAAGTGAGAAGACATAGTATAAAGATCAAGAAAGTCCGTCTCGGGTGAGGCGGTCCAACAAGACTTAGACCCAGGAGACCGGTGTTCATGTCCCGTGTGAAACAAGTTCTTTTAACTTAACCGCTGATTTTTGGTTTTTTACGTTTATGTTACTTATGTTGATTACGCAGCTTACATAATTTACATACGAAAGCTAAATATTTTAACCCAAACCACAATGTTTTTCCTAAACTTACTACCTTGTTGCCTAAATATAACAAATGTCCATATATTAACCCAATCCACTATGTTTTTCCTAAACTTACCACCTAGTTTTGTTGCCTAAAGTTTTCTTTGAATTCACACAACTACAAATGTAGTGAAGCACCATACTGTAGTTTGCCTGAAAGCCTGCGTGTGTAACAAGTTGTGAATGAGAACGCAGCTGTAAAATGACACGTTACAAGACACGAAACACAGCGAAAACTGGCATGCTATTTATACCAGAGACAATGGATAAACCAAGACCCTGCAACTCAGAGTGGGTTGGGTCACGTGGGTTTAGTTTCGGCCATTCTGAGTGCATTGATTCCAATGGGAGAAGTGAATGTGAACACAGATGATGATCGACCCTTTTCGCCCCACCAAAGTAAATAGTGGACCCAGTTATCATAAGCCACATATCTCCTGAACATTCTGACACTAAAATGGCCTTTTTCAGATGGACAGATCAGGAGAAAATTAACTTTGTTTGAGACCTTTTTCTGTCTCAGCAACGAACTCTCACGAGATCTGGCAACACAGCTCAGCTAACGTCAACTAACGTCTGCAATTGCCACAGATTACAATTTGTTTATGTTAAATATGCCATGTAGATATCTAATGCTAGCAAAATAAAATACAAATAAATTGTGCAAATATAACCTTTCATCCATCGACATGACGTTTGCTACACTTTCAAACAAGGGAAAGTGTGTACCATTTCATATCACTGACGGTGCTGTGTCTTTATAAATATTGAGTATCTTTGTTTATTCCCTTTCCCATGAAAGCACGTTGCTCAAGGAGCTGTAATAACTCATCTTAATGTATATGTTTTGCCTACGGATGACAACCCTCACTCTCAACAACCCCCTGCAGCTGCAGGAAGAACACTGAGGAAAGTGCAGTGATAGATTTTCAAGATGTAGGGACTAACAGTAGTCAGCACTCCCTTAAAGTACTCTCCAAGCTGTTAGAGGCCCTCACAGGACGAATGGTAACGGATTCAATTGAAAAAGACAAAAAAGCCAAGACAATATCTGTGTTTGGGTACATTCTTCGGCAGCATTCCCAAACACCGACAGTGGAGACTGTTCTGGCTTTGCCAAGTTAATACAGGAACAATTGAAGGATTGTCCAAGTAGGTGATTGATGGAAAGAATAAAAGGCAAATGGAATAGATGAGAGGAGATAAGAAAATCTTTTGATCACATCACGCACAGGGTGGTGAGAATAATCAGTTTATATATGTTGTGTGCATTCATGCCACATGGCAGAAGGAACCTTTTTGAGTTAAAGTTGATACTTTTCCTGTGAGACTTGGCTGACATATTGACACTGACTGGAAGAAGCAGCACAATCGGCAGTAAATAAAAACGTCTTTATCAAGCACAAAGAAGATAATAAAAGTAACTGCTGCCATTAATTAGCTTTTTTTACCGTGACCCTGACAGACTCTGTTGATTAGTTTCCAGGAGATGAGCAGTGGAATGGCTTTAGATGGCACACTCCCCAGAACACGGTGGACACTTACTCTGCACAGCCAACTGTTTTGAATCAGCGGTAAATACGGCATGGTACATTTACAGACCTTAAAAGTGACGCCAAATAGGAAAAAAAACCTCCAAGTAAATGCCACAGAAGTGCAAGAGTGCATGCAGTCAACCTTCACATGCGAACGTCTGAGGACAAACAAGGACGGTTTGTATTATATCTATATAGGATGGTTTTTAAAAAAGCACTCAAATCCATATGTTTCCTCCACACCACATGACCACATAAGTCGTTTGTTGCGATACCTCTAATACGACCCATACGAGCGGTTCCTAAATTAGCACCCCTAGCGGTGGCAGGAAGTGCGACCCAGAGGAGCGATTTCCATCCACTAAATGTAGTGGTTGCAGTTTTAAACATGTCGTTAACGTTGTGAAACAGTCGCAGTTTGGTTAGGTTTAGGCACAAAAACTACCTGGGTATGTTTGGGCAACAAAACTACTTGGTAAAGGTTAGAAAAAGATTGTGGTTACAGTACATTTGTTACGTTACTTCACTTCTGTGCTTAGTCTACGTACATGACGTAACTACGCACGTGACATAGAACTTGATGTTGTTCTGTTTGTTACGTAATGTTAAAATAACTTGCCGTTTACATGGGTATGTTTACTGTGTTTGTTTGACCCATCCACCACCCCTCCCGCCCGCCTTAAACTGTCTTTCTCTCTCTTAATACTATGTCTTCTGCTTTTCTACCGTCATAAATGCTACAGCCTCTAGAGGGCGCTGCCTGACAATTAACATAAATATGGCTCGTAATTACTGCATGTACAAACGATCGATCTATGGTGTTGTTTTTCGGTGGAGAACAGTCTCGTTTTTACATGGGACAAAGTCCTGTGTTTGTTTGACCCATCCACCCCCCCACCCCCCTAAACATGTCTTTCTCTGTCTCAAATATTCATTGCATGACTTCCTTCTTTTCTCCCATCATAATTACTACAGCCACCATAGGGCGCCACCTATAATAATAAACGTAAATATGGGTTGTACAAATGACCTATAGTGTCATTTTTCGGCGGAGGACAGTCTTGTTTTTATAGGGTTTTAAAGTTATACACATCTCCAATCAGGTCATGTAACGAGAGACAAACGCGATCATGTGCAGCACAAGGGGGGGAATTCCAGGACAACTCGTGCAGAAGTGTATAACCTATAGCTTGAGGCAAATCTGTGCAACAACATTACTGGAAAATATTAAAGTTCCACCTGGTTCTGCTCAGCAAAAACATCTGCAAGAATGTAAGGAATTGCAAAGATAGGGCAGTTTTTGCCTGATTTTGCATCATAAAAAAAGATTTTAATCAGTGGCTAGTGTACACAAACAATGTTTATCTGCCGTGTGACTCATGGAGAGCTGCCCGCAAATTGGCGGGGGATGACAGCACTGCACGTTTAGAGTTTTATTGGTTTAGGTCAAAAATGAAAATATATGCTTCAAAAGTAGGTCACTCATGTGCCATGAATTGTAAAAAGAAACGTGACTGACACATTTGCTTCCAAATGTCCCAGAGTGCACTGAGGGGTGAAGTGAATGAGTTTCATGTCCCAAACCAGCCTCAGCGGGGAATGGTCTCTGATCTTCTCACTTAACTAGTTCATCCTACACATGAGCGATGATGTTTTCCAAACATGTTCACACCTGAGATGGAAAGTGATTAACTTCCACTGTTGCTCAGGCATGTAACATGTAAGCCTACTGCAACTTCACGGAATTATATGTCACCTAAAGATGTGCATTTTCTATAACTGTGGACAAATTCAGCATGTAGGATGATTTTGTTGCTATAAAGTTGTCTATTTCTTTAGTATAGATGAAAATGTAGTGCTAAACACAAACATGCAATAATTTGCAAGAGATGCATTAATCCATTAAATCCACTTTTTGTTTTTTATTTCCCCTAAAGCTGCAGTAATCAATATTTTTGTATTTGAAAGATGTCACTTGTAGTGATGAATCCACAGATAATTTTGGTTGTATGGCCCACAGCTTGACTGTTTTAATTCATTCTCACCACTTAACGCTTGATTATACTCACAAACAAGCATGTACACGGACAATGCGGACACGTAGTCTGTATGCCATCTGTCCAGCACCAAAAAGCAGTTTGACAAAGTTAGCAACTAGCTTATGAAGAAAGTAGAGCATTTAAAAGAGCTGACAATTCCGATATTTCCCTTGGTGGAGACCAAAACAGAGCTAAAAGGCCAGAAACAACTCCAAATGAATGAGTGTTGCTTGATGTATGTATGTGTGCATGTTTTTACAGGTTGTTGCGCTGCCCCCTAATATAAAAAAGTGAAGTTGTAAATTTAAGCAAATGTAAGTTTATTCAACACTGTCTGACTTCTATATCAGCTTGTTCCAACTCAAGTCAAGCTACATGATGTTTACAATGAGTGAAATATTCTACCCTCAGTGTTTTTTATGACTCAATGGTGCATCCAATGGAAATATTCTACATGTCGACTTCCACATACTTTAATACACACATTTCCCCCATAGTCTACCATATTTGGTATTTTTGGAAACTTTGGGATCTCTGCTCCACTAGAATTTAAAATAAATTTCTGAGGGTTTCAACAAAGTTTGTCTGCACTGCATGACTTTCTACTGACTGACAGTTTCAGTGGGGGGTTGAAGAAGTAAAGGATATTTCCTGGCATGTTTTTTTTTTTTTCATTGCAGCCTTTTTTTCTTTTTTTTTTAAATCTGAGTAATCTAGGAGTTAAAAGGTCAAGGGTTACTAAGTTTAGTTTGCACACTGAGTGCTCCTGTAAAGAGCCAATAAAAAGCACCGGAGGTGTTTAAAGTTACACCATGCTGTGGAGCAGCAGGGCTCCCTGTGGGCCCATATCGAACTCGTTATTTTTGACAGAATGTGCAACATCACAAACCTATGATACCATGGGAAAGATGCAAAGTGGCACACTGTCGTGCACTGAGCGTGGAGTGCTGTGTTTTAAATGGCTGTTTGAAGAGGTGGCAGCATGAAGAAGCTTGGCCTCACCTGGCTGCCATCACTGAAGGCTGTTTCACTATAAGTTTAATATCCTTCTGGGTTGACATGGCGCGAGCACACTTCCGAAAATCGGTGTGGAATTTTAAGAGAAGGCCAAGAAAAACAGGGTCTCGTAGCAAACTGAACTGTAAATGTGCGTGTGGGAGGATGAAATAGTGCCATTAACTTTTAGTTTGTTCTGTACACATCCCAATGCACAATATCATCTGTGAGCTATTTTCTTTATAAAGCTACTATTTCCTACTGAGGAATTGTGGGAGAGACAGGCTCCGATGGTGCTCTGTTAAAAAGGTTTGCATGGGATCTCTTCCCTCTTAACATCAACGCCGTGACAACGAACCCATTTACGTGTAGGAGTGTTGAAAGCTCACATCAGCTGAAGACATATTCACAATTCTCAGGTGGTCCTCCTAAAAAAAGTGGAACAAAAATACAAGACATCGACATTTTTAGTGAAATCTTGTTTTGCAAAGTGTCTTCCAAAGAACTGATGATTCCAGATGAAACCATCTCAGGGGTCAATAAATTGCACATAGAGTACAGTACTGTAGCCTGCTGAGCTGCAGAATGTAACATGATGATTTGCAACTGAATATTTCCCTGTTTTGCATCATATTTTGTTTGCCAGTAAATTCAATATTACGCCACCAGCTTCCTGTGACTAAATCTTCAGAATGTCTTCCCTGATTACATAAGAAGCCAGATATTGACCTTTTATAGAGATAAAACCTGGAGCTGCTTCACTTGTTAGCTAGTCAAAAGTTAGCAATTAGCTAGTGATTATAGTGAGGCATTTTGCCATTTAACAAGATATCTTTCTCAGGAGTTGGTGGAGACCAAAATAGAGCTTAAAGGAGAGTGAATATTGGTCAGTAACACAACTCCAAATGACTGAAAAATGAAGCCAAACCAGACATGCCAAAAACTGCAGTTCCTCAAATGGCCATGAGGCTGGCTCCAGAAGTGAGTAAATCCCCATAGACCCCCATATTAAAATGCCCAACTTTACAGCAGAAATAAAAATGTTTAAATAGTTTTGGTCTCTATAGCTAATTTTCCTATTCATGACAACTGTATGATGGTGATTTTTTTTTATATAACTCACCTGTTGAAATTATATTAAGGCTTAAAGTTATGCATAATTAAGGGTGTGGCCCTTTTGAGTGACAGGTGGATGCCGTCACAGATGCTGCTAGATCCACCCCTCTCTCCTCCCCAGCTTCACCCTCTCGTCCAAATATGGTCACTTTTGGTACCAAAAAAACAGGATGGTGACGGTCAAAATGCCAATGGGTGAAGTCACGATATCTACATCCACTTCTTTTATACATTCTATGGTATATAGGAAACTATCTGCTAACTCCACAAAGTCTTATTAAATAATCTCTGACAATACAGCTGCTGCAGGTTTTCACTCTTTTTGACCTTCCTCTGTTTTTTTGAAAGCTCTAATATTAGCTGCCCGGCTTGGTGTTGTCTTAACTTTTCCTTGAAAATTAAGTCGTAACAGTACTTGTCGGACCATTTACATACACTTTCCGAAAAAGTCATTATCCACTTGTGTGGTCATCAGGAAATATTTTGTGTGATGAGCCTCAGTTCTTTCACAAACCAAACACTCGCTCGTGCCTCTTTTCAAAAGACCTTTAACATTCCTGCGTACAGTTTTCTTCTTACAGTCGAGTGGCGTGTGGTCTGTCAGCTCATTAGTCAAAAGGTGTGCATTTAGCAGGAGAAATGTCACAGAACAGCAGCGAGCATTTACCGCCATCACTCACCAGACCCAAAGTCCTCTGTGCTTGTACAACTGGCATGCGAGGAGCGCCACGGATGACTTGATGTCGGCCTGTAAACACTAAGAGAAGACGAGCTTTCAGAGCATCCGTCCAACATAATCAGACTCTGACATCACTTGCCGGAATCGAGCAGACTCACTGCAACCAATTAATCATTTTCTTCCATGCATACATCCAAGGATGGACTAGCTTAATGCTACCACAAGAATATCTTATCCCTCTCTGGGTCTTTGCAGTGGCATGTTAGCATAACAGATTCTCTGAAACTGAAATCCGATGTATTTTTTTGCACATGTATCTAGAAGTGTAAACATCAAATATGATTGATTAATGGTGCTTAAGTGCAAAATATTGGAAAACATTTACACAAAGAATATTTTTTAAAGATTGTATTTGACCACAGACAGAGCAGGTTCTTTCTCATTTTCGCCACACCACGCCAGCTCCAAAGCCACCGGTAATATCCATATTTCCCTCTTTTTATCCCTCCAAGGCCAAGCATGGATTACGATCAATGACTTACAACAGCCAACGGGTCCAAGTCATTTTAGTGTTCTGGCATGTGCCAAAGACAAAACAGCTGAAAGAATAAAAAAAAAAAGTTTAGTCTGGCAACACAATGCCTTCAGTTCCTTTAATAAATGATATAGTTTGATTCCCGAATTTCCCTGGAAGAGCATTCAGCCACTCTGGTACTGTTACTAAAATATTTTGCACACGAAGTTCAATATAGACCTGAACAGACATGATTTATGGATTATCGTCAGTGCTTTAACAGGAATCAACATCAGTGATCACCTTGCAGGTGACCTTCTGATCAGTGACTCATGTTCTGTCTGCGACTAGTAGCCACAAAGGCCTCTTACTCACTCTTTCCACTTTCACTCAAAAGCTGCTGTAATTTTTTTTTTCCCCCAAAAGAGCATGCCGCCCCCCCCCCTGGGCCTGTTTGGTGACAGATATGAATGATGCGTTCAACCTTGGCCCACTTTGCCAAATAAAAGTTGTTAATACACGTTCCTCTGTCATACACACCTTTCTTTTGAATAAATAAACGTGTTATCCTGCTGTTAAAAACTACAGCTGCAGGGGACCGAGCCTACGTTAACGGTGTCACGGACTTCGAATGTTTGACGAATTAGTCATTGCAAATGATGGTAAATTTATTTCAGGAGAAAAGTCTTAACCTGTCTGTACAATAAGGCTGACTTGTTGCGTCACATCAGTCCCTATAAACTGCCCATCCTCAGATGTTGCTCCAGTACAACATGCTGTTACCATGCTGTCATAAACACAAAACTGATGCAGCTTTAAAGATGGAAAAAACCCACATTGGTTTGATTTTCTCAGAGGGTTTTTTTTTTTCCATTGACTACAAAATGACACAGATTTATCAGATAGACTTTAGCATTTAGAAAGCATTACGAGCCTGGGTTTAATCCTCTTATTTTCTACTATTTCAGCACCGCAACACTGCACTTGTCACTAAGATAATACACATCACTATTGTAATGTGCTTGATAATTATAGAAAAAAAGCTACAATCCTTGCCACTAACAGTGGTAAGGCTTAGTTTTATTTAATTCCTTAAGCACTTAATTGTTTAATCACAGCGTGTCCTCTGTCTGACACATGCACAACAAGTGTTGCTATCACTAGAATGCAAACACAAATCCCCTCTTTATAAACCCATATTTTGGTGAATGTGCTGATGCAATGTAAAATAATAAATGCAGTGCAGTAATAACTTTTATTATTATCTGAACTTTTCAACCTTCCTGCTCACTTCCTGCATGCCAGCCCATTAGTCATCACTACACCAATGTACTGTATATATAAGGTGTACGGTATCTCTCACTGTTGTCGGCGTTGCCATAGAGTTCTTCCTCCATTAATATCCTGTCATTCCTTTGGTTTTATTTTGACTGTGTTCACTGTACCGACTCATCGACTCATTACATTATATTAATCCACTTAATGGCAACAGTGCTTGAGGATTATCTCTGACTGTGCCCTGGGGTGCCCTGTTTTATTTGAGAACTCAGATCTCTCAACTGTGTTTGTGCAAACACTCGGCCTGAGCGTCATCTGATGCTTCGGTGTTATAAATGAACCACTGTGGTTTGTTTCAAGTGGTTTTGTGAGTGTTTCAATAAACATAAATCTCTGAGCAGTCTTCTTGATATTTCAAACATTAAATATAAAAGCTTTTGGGAACTGGGACAGACAGACATTTATTATAAATTATTTGAAGGGGACTTATTATTCTAGTTTTCATGTTCATATAGTACTTGTATTTTGGGTTTTCTACTAGAAACTGTTTACATGCTTTAATGTTAAAAAAAACAACATTATTTTTCTCATACTGTCTGTCTGAATATACCTGTATTCACCCTCTGTCTGAAACACTCCGTTTTAGCTCCTGTCTCTTTAAGACCCCCTCCTGAAAAAGTCCAGTCTGCTCTGATTGGTCAGTGTTTCCAGGTCTTCCACATCTGCGCTCTCAGCATCTCTGCACCATCATTGCAGCCAGGGAATGACTGTAGCTGCACTTTCTATCTATATATAGTATAGTTGTGACATCACAAGTCCTGACTGCTCGTTTAAAGGCAGACACTATGGGCAGTGTGCACTTCTCCGTGGATTAAGCATTTTGATACTTTCACTGTATTTATATAGCACCTACACCTGCTTTAAATTTTAAAAAAGACATGAAAATCTCACTTTTTACAATACGGGTCCTTTAATATTTATCATATTCTGGGACATACTGTAGGTTATCAGAGGTACAGAAACTGACTAAAACTCCATGAGGTAATTACTTTCTGTTAGTGTCAGGTGGTGTTTTATCTATGAAAGGAGCAGAGGAAATCTGTGATTAAACACAAACAAGCTCTCCCACTCTCTGACGAGTGGATGTAAGCGCCCCCAGTTGGAAAGTAACGCTCGGGGAGACACTCCGAGTAAACACTTGCTATCTGTCTCCGCTGTAGTTTTGGCTCACTTTAGTGGATATTCATCAGAGCTTGGCAAGTCTCTTCACCTCCAACACACTCTTGTCAGTTTCACCTCCCACGCCGTGAGCTCACAGTCACGCCCACAGCGATGTGACCAGTCACACCTGCCTATGATATCTCCCGAAATCTTTCCCATGGAACCAAAGAGTTGTGTCCCGCCTTCATCCCATTTCACAGCCATGAAGCCTTTTTTTCCATTTGAATGACAGTTTTACTGGTGAAGCATCACTACTGCCTTATCACTTCCTGTATGTTTCACTAAGGTGAGTACTACATGCTGTAAATTCTATGTGACAGAGATCATAAAACATCTGAGTGGTGTGCATGGAGAGATTATGAGACAATGGGCCCCTGGGCACAGACATGTAAGAGGCCCCCCCCCCCCACCCTGTCTATATGGAACAAGACACCCAAACTTAAAGAGTCTACTTTTAATCATTTTTGCGTTCCTTTGTAGTCATTTTGATCTATTTTTAATCATTTTGCAGCTTTTTGTTGTCATTTTGCATCTGTTTTTAGACATTTTGTGTTTCTATGTGGTTGTTTTGTGTCTCTGTAGTAATTTGGGGTTGTTTGTAGTCGTTTTATGTCTCTTTGTGGTCGTTTTACGTCTGTTTTTAATCATTTTGCACTTCCTTGTGGTCATTTTGTGGGGTCTTTTTGCATCTCTTTGGAGTTGTTTTGCATCCTTGTGATTGTTTTGCTTTTTCTGGGGGTTTTGTGTCTCTTTGTAGTCACTTTGAGTCATTTGTAGTCGATATGTCTATGTTTTTGATCATTTTGTGTCTGTATTCAGTCCGTTAGTGTCTCTTTGTGGTTGTTTTGCATCTCTGTAGTCGTTCTGTGCCTCTTGTGTTTTATTCAGGAAGATTTTGTGAGTCAGGGCCCTTGACACTTTGGGCCCCTGGGCCTGTGCCGGGTAGGCCTTTACAGTAATACAGTACAGTAAAACACTGAGCAGAAGAGCAGGTATCCAGATGTTGTCTCGTCACTATCAGAGGTTCATATATCTAACCTATTTTTAAACAGTCCCTCTATTTTACAGTGTAAGTCATCACAGCATGTAGGCGCCTCGGCGCTTCCCTGTTTTTCCGTACGGCTTTCATCTCTGTCACACACTCCCTCTCTTTCTTCAGCTTTCCTCTGTATCCACAAGTCTGCAAGAGTTAGAAAAAAAAAAGAAGCCAAATGCATGTTTGGTCAGGGCAGGGTGAAGTGACACAAGTCTGTCATGAGGAGGATCGGTCTGGGAAAGAAGCAAAAAAGAGAAAGAGGTCATAGGTCAAAAGCTCAGCCATAAACCTTAACCTTCAGCCTGGTGATGTCATGACTGGGAAGGAATGTGAGCAAATATTTGAGTTTATACGAATTCGAAACATAAATACACATGGTATGGACAGGGGTGGAAAGTTATTAAGTACATTTAATCAACTAGTCTGTTTTGAAGTACTTGTATTTTACGGCACTTTCTACCACTTTCTCCTTCTATACACTACATTTCAGGAGCAAATATTGTACACTTTACACCACTACATGGATGGTAACCTTACTGATTAAGATACAAAATAAAATAAAAGCTTATACAAGACAAAGCATTGTTAAAGATAAAACTAATTGTTCCAGATCTTCTAAGCGTCTGGCTTCTCATAAAAATCAATGTGTATTTGAGGCCCAGTTACACCAAAGAGACATTTCCCCTCTAAACTTCTCAGATGGTTTCATTTAATTAAATGTTCAAGCCCCAAAGAAGCAGAAATATCCAGTATTTCACAAATACAATTTTGTGCAGCAAAACTTTTTTTTTTTTTTTTTAACTCTTTCCTACCCCATTAATCATCTCATGACCCATCAGATTTACAGGTTTTAAACAAAATCATATCATTTTTCAGAAAGGCATGTCATTCATATGATCTTTTTCTTAATCTAACAGTAACACAAAATAATATAATGGATGAGAGACATGCTATTAATTTCTGTCCATTTCCCCACAATACTTACATTTTTACATTTTCTCTTTTCCACTCATTATTTGGATTCTCTCACACTTATTCTTTGGCATTTTAGTGCTTTTAGTATTTTTGCGCAATACTTTCCAAGCTTTAAAACATGCTTGGTGTGAACATACATGTGTCATACATTCCTTGAACTATTTTTTTTTACACTTTATAGGCATAAAGAAACCCAGAGACATCTTACCTCTCATTCTAGTACACAGTTGCATTCATTACTCAATGAGCCCCCTGGCGGCCAGACTCGGAATAACATAATAAGACGCACACCATAAACCAGTAGAAAGCCTGTCCTATGTCATAGAAATACGAGCTGGAATTAATACATGACTGTAGTAAGGCTATGGAATATAATTTAATGTTTTATATGACTTTTAAATCCACTCATAACCGGTTTTGTATGACAAGTCTACTGAATTAATGTGTCCTACTTACTTTGGATCATATTACAATTAAATCTATATTTACATTTTTAGACATCTTAGTAAAATTAAGATTATTATGTGAATAATTAAACTTTTATTTGACCGGAAACTACCAAATTGGCTCTGGAGCGTGTATGAAATATTTGTCCGGTGATGGAAATTCAACTCAGGAATGCATTTTTTTTTTTTCCCCCTCTGTGTGCGTCTCGGATGTTACTCTGACTGGCTGTGAGGTAAGAAAACAAGTCCGTCCCTCTCTGCTGCAGACAGCCCATTGGTCCAGACGGGACCTCAGGAATGTCCTCAAACTGTTTAAATAGCACTTGTATGGGTAGGATAAGTCAGTAGAATAAGTCTAAAGCACCGGAATAAATCCCGGACAGGAGATCAGAGAGACTTTGCACCAAAACTAATGAGCTTCTGCGAGAGCTGAAGGAAGAGAGACGGGATCAATAATCGGACAAGCAAGGACTTTTTATTCTTATTTTCAGAGGGATTTTTCATTTTAAAGGTTTGTAGATTTTTATTATTAATATTATTTACTGATGATGAAATGTAGTCTGGATGTGTCCCATAACAAGGTATTTGTTATTCTTGGTTGCAATAGGGATCTCTTGAGATTTCAACATGATGCTGTGTGGCATCTTTTTGCTGTTGATGCTTTGGAGCTGTGAGGGCGCACGATTGGCAGGTGAGAGTGGAAAAAGTTTTTTTTTTTTTTTTTACCTGTAAAATCTTTAGAAGTAGTTCCACATTTCAAGTTATCATTCCTGCATGCACTTTAAATACTCTGTATAATATTTATGTAATATTCTATTATAATAAAAAGTTATATTCTTATAATGTTTTGCTGTATAGTCCTAGTAGCCTATATTTATTCTCATATTACGTTTCTTTGTTTTTATGCATTTTCATGCACACTGTCATTATGAGAGAAAAAAACTCAACAATGCCTTTTCTTTTCTTTGACCGCAGAGAGTCGAGATGATAACAGTGTGTATGACTTATTTGATCTGGCCCGGGTAAACAAGAGACAAAACGGAGTGAGTTTGGTCAAAGGTGCAGATCCCTACAGCCCTGCATACAAGGTCCTCAACGCAGACCTGATTCCCCAAGTCCCCGACAGCTCCCTCAGGGACCTCCTTGACTCCATCCAGGCCGAGAGGGGCTTCCTCCTCCTGGTCAACCTGAAGCAGTTCAGGAAAACCCGGGGCAGCCTTCTGACCATCGAGAAGAACGACGGATCCGGACCCGTTTTCGAGATCATCTCCAACGGGAAGGCGAACACCCTGGACGTGGTCTACTCCACCTTGAACCAGCAGCAGGTCGTGTCCATCGAGGACGCCGATTTGGCCACGGGACACTGGAAGAACATCACCCTGTTCGTTCAGGACGACCGGGTGCAGCTTTTTGTCGGCTGCGAGGAGATCAATGTGTCGGAGATGGATTTGCCGATCTACAAAGTGCTGTCCCAGGAGGTGGCAGACATCGCCAGGCTCAGGATTGGAAAGGGAGCTGTGAGGGACAGATTCATGGTGAGTTCTACAGTGTTTTAACAAAGTACTGTCTAACTGATGTCAGAAAATAAAGGTTTAATAGATTCAAGTGTCTCTAAACTGGAATTTATTGTCCCTCAGGGAGTGCTTCAAAATGTGCGCTTTGTCTTTGGGACCACTCTTGATGCCATACTGAGAAATAAGGGATGCCAGAGTGGAGGTAGGTCTGAAAAATAGATAAAATATATAAATTTCCCTTAACTGAGTGGATCTTATTCAAGTGCAAACTATGGACCACCACATTGTACTCCAGTGAACAGCAATAAATTATTCTCTCCTCTTTCCCCCCTGCAGCTACCTTAACTGATGTCATGACCCTGGACAACCCCGTCAACGGCTCCAGCCCTGCCATTAGGACCGATTACACCGGCCACAAAGCCAAAGGTGAGACCTCTCCTCCCTCCAAAGTGTGTCTCTGCTCTGCTGCCCCCGTTGTAAGCTTTTAAAGAGGTGAAGTAATTTATTGGACTCTTCTCTCCCCTCCTATTCAGATCTGCAGTCTGTCTGCGGCTTCTCTTGTGAGGACATCGCCGGCATGTTTAAGGAGCTCAAGGGACTCGGTGTGGTCGTTAAACAGCTGTCGAACGAGCTCCGCAAAGTGGTAAGCTCCCAGGGCTATCGTCAGGGTCCGCTCTGTCGTCATCCACTCCCTCTTTTCCTCTCGTCTTCCCCTCCGCTCTCCCAGTTAGCGCATTCCCAGTGCGTAGCCACTTGTCACTGTAATGGCAGTCCCCCGGCCAAGTCCTTAATGAGACCCATGTGAATACACAAATATGTTTGGCTGTCGGTCGCATTTGCACTGCTTCGCTAGAGTCAAGCAATGTCTTAATCACGGTGTCGGTCAGTGATTCATTTGTATTGGAACTTTGGCAAAGTGAAAGTTTTCCATCCTCCATCCTGAGCAACTCTTTCTCTCTCTCTCTCTTTCTTTTTTCCTGCAGTCTGAGGACAGCACACTGCTGAAAAATCAAATGAACATCCACAGCGGAATTTGCATCCACAACGGCATCGTGCGCAAGGACAAAGATGAATGGACCGTGGACGGCTGCACCGAGTGCACCTGCCAGGTGAGTGTCATCACACCTGCTGGGATGCAGTCTTTACAAAAACCAGGAATCACCTGAGGAAAGATGTCGCTGTGTTTCCCGTATCCCTGCTGTAATGACGAGATAATAGTGTTAGCCCCATCGCTTCTGTCTGAAAGTCATCGACATCTAGAGAAGGTTGTTCATGTGTTGTGTAATTAATAGTGTTAGTGTCATGTCCCTGATAAAGATAACTCTCATTGTTAAATATAGCAATTAGACTTGGAACAGCCTCAGCAACGCCTTGTTTTTTTTGCTGTAGCCAGCCAACCAGTCAGCTCACTCATTATTCTCTAATTCAACTCTCCCTCCATCCAGAACTCTGCTACTGTGTGTCGCAAAATCTCCTGCCCTCTGATCCCGTGCGCTAACGCCACCGTGCCCGACGGAGAGTGCTGCCCTCGCTGCGGAACACGTAAGCTCCTTTTTAAATCTGCTCGTAACTTTCATCAGATTTCATTCTTGATATATTTTCGCCAAGGTAACTAAATGTCCCCCCCCCCTCTCCCTTACAGCGAGCGACTACGCAGAGGACGGTTGGTCCCCCTGGTCTGACTGGACCCATTGTTCGGTGACTTGTGGTCGGGGCATCCAGCAGCGCGGACGCTCCTGTGACCGCATCAACAGCAACTGTGAGGGCACCTCTGTCCAGACCCGTGACTGCTACCCCCAGGAATGTGACAAACGCTGTAAGTCAACTCTTCATTCTTAACGCAGCCATTGTGGTTCATAAATATTCTCCGTTTGAGAGCATGATGAATTAATTGTGTGTACGCGTTGCTCACAGTCAAACAGGATGGCGGTTGGAGCCACTGGTCTCCCTGGTCTTCGTGCTCCGTGACCTGTGGCGAGGGGGTCATCACCCGGATACGCCTCTGCAACTCCCCCACACCCCAGATGGGTGGCATGGACTGCCAGGGAGAAGGACGTCAAACGGAAATCTGCCAAAAGTCACCCTGTCCTAGTGAGTTGAAATTCATGAGCAAAGTATGTTAGAGCAGTGGTTCCCAACTTGGGGCCCGGGGGGAGGGGGGGGCAAAGATCACAGGGGGGCCAAGACTCAGGACAGGTCTTGGCCAGAATGTGTCATTCGGCAATATGGAAATAAGCTAGCTAATGGCGATAAGCTAGCTAATGACGATAAGCTAGCTAATGGCGATAAGCTAGCTAATGACGATAAGCTAGCTAATAATGATAAGCTAGCTAATGATGATAAGCTAGCTAATGACGGCATGAAGCCAAGCAAAATGAAATGACACCAGGAAACAAAACACCGGGAGACTATCGGACTGGGGGGGGGTCTCAACTTTTCTTAGATACAAGTAGGGAGAGTGTCTGACTTCAAGGGAACACACTGAATGTTGTTTTTATGATACTTTTTAGTCAATGGAGGTTGGGGACCTTGGTCGCCATGGGACACCTGCACTGTTACCTGTGGTGGAGGAGTCCAGACCCGCAAACGTCTCTGCTCTGACCCCGTCCCCAAATTTGGAGGAAAGGATTGTGTCGGCGATGCTATTGTGTCTCAAGTGTGCAACAAACAGGACTGCCCTATCGGTAAGCATTTTCAGATCGAACAAATATTAATGTAATAAGTCATTATTCACCACAGATTTTAAAGTACAAATTATTTTTCTCTACAGACGGTTGCCTCTCCAGCCCGTGCTTCCCTGGCGCAAAGTGCACCAGCTTCCCCGACGGCTCTTTCAGGTGCGGCAAGTGTCCTCTTGGCTACTCTGGGAACGGCATCAACTGCAAAGACGTCGACGAGTGTAAAGAGGTCCCCGATGCTTGCCACACACATAACGGAGTCCATCTCTGCAAGAACACTGAACCAGGTTACAACTGCCTGCCCTGCCCCTCACGTTACTCCGGTCCTCAGCCCTTTGGAAGAGGAGTGGCACAGGCGACTGCTAAAAAACAGGTTTGAGATATTACTTACTCACTGTGCGTGTGACTAGTAGGCTAGCTGCTTGCATTTTTTTTAATTATCTGTAATTTTCTTTAGGTCTGCAAACCCCGTAACCCTTGCCAAGATGGTAGCCACGACTGCCATAAAAACGCAAACTGCATCTACTTGGGCGTTTTCTCCGAGTCCATGTACCGCTGCGAGTGCAAGCCAGGGTATGCCGGAAACGGCCGTATTTGCGGAGAGGACAGCGACCTGGACGGATGGCCCAACACCGACCTGCCTTGTGTGGCGAACGCAACCTACCACTGCAAGAAGGTAGCCAGACCCCACATGGACAGAAATACAAAAAAAGGCCATTATTACCATTCTGCAGTCTATTATTGTGATGATTGCCTCCTTAACCGCTCCTTTGTTCCTTTACAGGATAACTGCCCCCAACTTCCCAACTCTGGCCAGGAAGATCACGACAAAGATGGCCTGGGTGATGAATGTGACCATGATGATGACAATGATGGGATCCCCGATGATAGGGTGAGTCATCACAGCAGTTTTTTTTAGCCCCAGAGTGTGCTCTCCTCAGAGACCAGACATAGCAATCAGCAGCAGCCATCCTTCCTTTGGGCAGTAGGAATGTAAAGTCTTTATGTTTGTGTGCTCTCACCAGAGAGTGGAAAGCATGTAGCATAGGATGAAGCCAGAATTGAGGACGAGGTGGCTTGTTTCCCATAATTCTTAGTGTGCATTTGGAAAGTTGGGCAAGAAATATGCTGTGGTAAAAATTACCAGCTCGCTTGCAGTGGAATATCACATTCCAGCAAAAGTTGGAGAAAAAAAAAACAAGCCATGAAAAGCAGAGTTTTGTTCCTATAAATGTAATTTCTTTGAGTAATGACCCATTTTAATAATTGTGCTTTTGATATTTCTCTATAAATTTAGGACAACTGCCCAAGAGTGTACAACCCTGCCCAGTATGACGCAGACAGAGATGACATTGGCGACCGCTGTGACAACTGTGTGTTCGAGGCTAACACTGACCAAACCGACACTGACAACAACGGAGAGGGCGATGCCTGTGCTGTTGACATCGATGGCGATGGTAAGTTGGTTCTCCAAATTCCTTCCATGGTATCTTTTTAACGCCTTTAACTCAGCCTTAAAGTCCTGAAGACTAAGATAAGCATGTTTTGACTCAACAGGCGTTCTGAACGAGCACGACAACTGCCCGTATGTTTACAACGTGGACCAGAGAGACACCGACAGAGACGGGGTGGGAGACCACTGTGACAACTGCCCTCTGGAGCACAACCCTGATCAGGTAACTCATCTTTCCATTACAAGTATAATCAGGAAAATACATGCAGAAAAATGTTCCCTGTGACTGTTATACTATTATATATGATATTCTTAGATTATTGTTACTCATGCATTCATGTAAAAACAGGATTTTACTGCTGTAGTTGTGGAGCTGGAGCTCATTTTGAACTATTTTGTATAAATCTGTAACTAGTGATCATTATCATTAATAGAAGTATAAAGTAGAGTAAATTTACTTAGTTACATTACACCACTGATCCTGGGTAACAGAGATCGATGTGTCTTGTAACTATGGAGACGTTCTTGCTTTATTAAAAGAGAGAAACAGCTTTGAGAACAAAGAGTGCAATGCTCTCTCTCTCTCTCTGTGGAACAAATATGAATGTGTAATTCTTCCTGAGGGGCAAGGACATTTGAGGCAATTTGACATTGCTTGCATACATGAAAACAAGGGGCTGCATTTTAAACCAGCAGCACCTGTCATATTGAGTGAGTTATCTGAAGTGAGGACAAGAGTCTTATAGAGTGAGTGGGAAATCTCATCGTGAAGGAATTCTGTCCTCCTACAGATCGACTCTGACTCGGATCGCGTAGGAGACAAGTGCGACAACAACCAGGACATTGACGAGGACGGTCACCAGAACAACTTGGACAACTGTCCCTACATACCCAACGCCAACCAGGCAGACCACGACAAGGACGGCAAGGGCGACGCCTGCGACCACGACGACGACAACGACGGCATTCCCGACGACAAAGACAACTGTAGGCTGGCATTTAACCCCGATCAGCTGGACTCTGATGGTGAGTCAGTCTCTCAACGTTGTGTCGTTTACCGGACAAATAGCTCCTCGTTGAATTGATTTCTTTTTGGCTTTGTAGCTCCTTTGTGATTTTTACAACGCCCGTGTTTTTCCCTCTCAGGTGATGGCCGTGGCGATGTGTGCAAAGACGATTTTGACCAAGACAATGTTCTGGACATCTATGACGTGTGCCCGGAGAACTTTGCCATCAGTGAAACAGACTTCCGCAGATTCCAAATGGTTCCTCTGGACCCCAAGGGCACCTCGCAGATTGACCCCAACTGGGTGGTCCGGCATCAGGGCAAGGAGCTGGTGCAGACCGTCAACTGCGATCCCGGCATCGCTGTCGGTACGTTAACACACACACACACACAGACATCTCGTCACATGGACGCAAAGCAGTCGCGAACCAATTCTAAACTCATCCCTCCTCTTAATTCAGGTTACGATGAGTTCAGCGCGGTGGATTTCAGCGGAACGTTCTTCATCAACACGGACAGAGATGACGACTACGCCGGGTTCGTTTTCGGCTACCAGTCCAGCTCGCGCTTCTACACGGTGATGTGGAAACAGATCACGCAGACCTACTGGTCCCACACACCCACGAGAGCTCAAGGCTACTCCGGCCTGTCAATCAAAGTGGTCAACTCCACCACCGGGCCCGGCGAGCATCTGAGGAACGCCCTGTGGCACACCGGAGACACCGCAGGACAGGTGAGACCAGATTCGTTTGACTCGCCGTTCGAGACATCATTCGATGCAACCGATTTTAACCATCCGCCTTTTCATCCTTTTTTCAGGTGCGCACCCTGTGGCACGACCCCAAGAACATTGGCTGGAAGGACTTCACCGCCTACAGATGGCACCTGACCCACAGACCCAAGACCGGACTTATTAGGTGAGTTCAGAAACCTCAGAAATGCAACCTTTCATTCAATTACAAATCAGTTTAGCGGTATATCAAAATGGCAATGAGCTCATGTCGTTACGTTTTCTTCTTCAGAGTGGTCATGTACGAAGGCAAGAGAATCATGGCCGATTCTGGCAACATCTACGACAAGACGTACGCTGGTGGCCGACTAGGCTTGTACGTCTTCTCTCAGGAGATGGTTTACTTCTCAGACCTCAAATACGAATGCAGAGGTAAGCGCATAAGCGACGGTTCGATATTTCGCAAAGAATGGTCTCATCACCTCAGACTTTATTTTTTAACACTTTCTTTCATTTCTTTCAGATACATAATTGGAGCCTTTCCGGAAAAAAAAAGAACGCCCGTCAGTATAAATATATAATACGAGACCTGGATCGATATCCTTTCAACTTTTTTTTTTCTTTTGAGAACTGCACATCGGAGGAATGACGAGCGAGTGAGGTAAACTGACCTCAGGACTTTAAGCCAAATGAAAGTTCAATGATGATTCTGCACCACTGCACCAAACTGAAATTGTGAGCGCAGCCCTGCTCAGAAGAAACTGGCCCCCTCTCACTTTGTTGCTCTGATGCATCGAAGGCTGGGGGGGGGGTCCACATTTTTATTGCTTTGCACACCTGAACGGTATTCCTCTGTGGACGAGGGACCAAAGGGAAGAGCGCTCCATGTTTTTAATTTTTATTTTTTTAATTTTTGAGCATTAATATCTGCTGTGGACTCAAAGATGCTTGTTTCAGTATGAAGAAAGCGGAGAACTTTCTTAGGCCGGGGTGAATACACCCCTTGAAGGAACTGTTGAGGGACCATGGACAGTATGGACTGACTGTTACTATCAAAGAGAGTGAATGTTGTTTGTGTGTTTGTGCATGTGCGCCACCCAACAAGCATAGTTGTGAAGACAACCGCGTCATTTTTTTTTTTTTTTTTTTTTTTTACATTTCTTTTA
>JAOVVB010037352.1:0-15300 GCA_028570985.1 Heterobranchus longifilis
TCTGTCGATTAAATCAACTAATCGATTAGTTGACAAAATCGTATGAGTGTTAGTCGACTAAGAATTTCTTTAATCGACGACAGCCCTAAAACTAAGACGACCATACTTGAGATTGTGCTTAGCTGAGCCTTAAATGTTGTTTGTGGTTTATTAGCTGCTTTCTCTGTAAAGGTTTAAAATAGATATAATAATAAATGAATGTAATTTTGAGGATAAAAAAGTGCATTCCATTCAACCAAAAATTGACAGCTTTGGAGAAATGGAGCCTTTTCACAGTCCAACTTTTCGCAAAAGTGTTTGTGAGTCCAGCTCTAACAACCTTTCTGGTGGTCTGCCATCAAATCTTGCTGAGCATTTTCTTTTTTCCCCCTGGCAATTTGGGGCTTGTCAGTAGATTTCAACAATTAGTGCTGCCTGGTGTGCTTTTATGCCAGCTGGCCTCTAGAGGGCAGAGTTTTCACAAAACTGCTGCACTGCATTTCTCAATGCATTCTTCCACTTTGTGCTTACTCTGCTGCAGGCAATGTTTGGTGCTGGATAAATGTAATAATAAAAAAAAGCACTGCTGAAATGAATACATAGCTGTATAGCTACTATTTTGAGAAATCACAGGGATAGAAATGGGAGAGAATGGTGGTTTTTGTTTTTCTTTTGCATCCCCCCTCAGGCTCTTGTATACTAAAACAGTTACATCATCTCACTGAAATTTTCACACGCTGCAGTAGAGGATGTAAGCACTTCCTTAATACGTTTCTGACCACACTTACTGGTCTTACACAAATTGCATTTTTGCCTTAGTATCTTTACCCGAAGAAAGACTTTTATATGAAGGAGATGGTTACTTGGGCATGATGGTGAAACGGTGCTATGAACATAGTTAACAATGCTGACTTAAAAGCATAATGTTATCCACTCTAGGCTTGGCACAAACCGCAATGGCTTTTAGATATATGTTTGGAAAAACATCACATTAAAAGGTTAGCACTAAATACTTTCAGACAGTGTATTGACTGCATCTTTAGATGGAGTTTTCTTTTATTGTGTTGTCTCTTCTGTGAAGTGAATTTCACATCGCTCCTGTTACTCCAGGGATAATTTATATCCGTTATTTATTTGGGACACATTGAAGCAGTGACTGAAGTTACTTTGTGTTATTGTATTAATCTAACTTTTTAATTTTACGATCATTGTTCGATCATTTTTGTTCATTGTTATACACAATTTAAACCAAAACAATCGCCTATTTAGGCACCCAGAGAGCAGCACTGGTACCCCACTCTTGCCACCTCATATAAGTCCATTCATTTTGCATTTACCTCTAATTTGATCCACCACTCCTTGTGGAAAAGTATTTTTCTCTTTTAAACTTGCTATTAGAGGCTCAACTTTCTTGACCAGGCTGTTGTTTACTTTGGCTCTCTGCTGTATTGCGCAGGTAGCATACACCCACCTTGTCCTGCAGGAAACAAATGGCTAGTGTTGTATGTGAGGAGGTTTGAGAGTCAACCATAGAGACTGTGTGGCCACAGAAAAATAATGAGATAAAAGAGCCTTAAAAGCTTTTAATTCCCATTGGGTTCTGTAGCACTACCAGCCCTTTTTACATTACAATGAGTCGCTTAATTCAATATTCATATCAAAATGCTTGATGGAGTCTTAATTAGAGCAGGATAAAATAAGTATTGTGCTGTTTTGCATTGCCCAATTGGGTGATAGTGGTGCATAGGTAATGATGACTCAGCAGAAAAGGCTTATCTTAAAGGTGTTTGCTGCACACGGGTGCTACAGTCATCTTCACCTTTTATTACAGCTTTGTATTGCTAGTGAGGACTGTCTATGCTGGTGCTTGTGTGGCCTATTAATTTTTGCACTCAGTCCCAGAGAACAGCAAATTGATGATTTCTTTAGGCGGCGAGCTTTTATGAGAGTCAGCACAGTATAGTCCTTCTCACTCCTCAGCTATGGATATTTGGAAGGGTTTGAGTTTGCTGCAGGTACAAGCTGTGCAGCCAAGCAGAGCACAGCAGTCTGTCATCACCCCGTTTCACAGACCCCATCACTTTGTTCATTCTGCTTCTCTTCATAATAGCTCAGCGCAGTTGAGCAGAAGTGAAAGCAAGGGGATGGGTGCCCTTTGTTATATGAGTAAGTTAGCAAGGAAGCAAAGAAGCATTTGTGTTTGTGTATGAATGCTAACAAGTAACACCATTCCGACAACGATAAGGGCTATCAGTAAATGCAGGCGAGCCAATGATACCAGCGCCATGGAGCGTTCCCACTTCTTATAGCGTCTGTCAATCTTCTTCCTCCTCTCTCGGTCTCTTTTCGCTGGTGAGCAACACAGGCCAGCAGGGTGTGGCTTGTGTCGTCTCTGTTGTGATTGGCTGGTGGCCCAGGCTTGTGTTATCTCCTGTGGAACATGTTCTAGTCCCACCCCAGATAGTGCTTGGCACTCAAACATAGTCCTGCCCACTCACAATTACATCACGGCCCATGAAAAGTGCCATGTCTGTTTGCTTTCTCGGTTCACTGTGAGCAGACAGGTAATGTTGCAGCGTAAGAGGTTTCTCACTCTGTCTGAACTAACTAGTAGAGGAGAAGCTGTTTACTGTAGCTAGCCAACGTGACAAACAACTTTTAGAGAGCCTGACAGGTAGTGTCTCTTCTGGTCTGTAAGGGCCCACACATACAGGTCGTGACAGTGAGTGAATGTGTAGCTGCTGCATCAGGTAGCAGCTGGAGACGGGAACTGTACTGTCAACTTGCTTGTCTGTAAATGGGGTAGGTGAGGCAGACAAGCAGTTTGTGTGGGAGAATGGCATGGCGCTGGCCATCGGACTACTCACCAGAGTGAAAGACAGAAAAAGTCTTGTTCAACATGGAGTTTCTGAAGAGCCTGGTTCCGGCTGTCATGTCAGGGGACGGGCCCGTCGAACATAGGGGAGCCGTGGCCAGGGAGACAGGTCCACGGCTCCTTCGTATGAAACGACTGGGCCTGCTAACCATGGGACAGACCATTGATGAGGTTCCGGTACATCCGATGATGGAGGTAGATCTGCGGATCGGCTCCTCCAAACCCGCCCACAGGAACCAAACCCGCCTCAAAGGTATAAAGTCAGCTGCATATTGATGCAGTATGCGGTGTTGATTTTGTGTTCATTTCTGCTAATTCACTCGGCCACTTCATAGGTGCTTTTTATAATTATTGTTAAGCTTTGTTAACATGTAACCAAAGGTTGGCTTTATCCCCACCCCCAATGCATACAAGCTAACATGCACATACATGCACTGTATAGATACAAACAATATACTGTATACATGCTAGGTTTCGACAATCGCCTATATCTTTCCATTGGATGGTATGGACTATCAAAGCTCTGCCAGTATGTCAGAGATGCATGTGATGTGATATGCTCTTATATACAAGCACACAAATGGATAAGATGCAGAGCAATGGACACGGACTGTAATTCAGTCTCAGCTGGATTCAAACAACGCAGAATTTACCGTATTTCCTCAAATAGTCACTGGGGCCTTTATTTACCTCAGCTGCAGAGGGTACCAGGCCTTTATATGAAGCAGGCTTATATTAGAAGGCAGGCCTTTATTTCTAATTCCCTCTGTTTGTTTGGACAATAACACTCCAGAAGGTGTTGAAAATAGCATGATAATATTGTTGAATTTATTTAATTAAAAGTGATGGAAATGTATATTATGCTTAGTTGGCATGCAAATATGACCAGGAGTTTATCCACCCTTGTTTTTTCTCCGGACATTAAGTCGACCATGCCACTGGGCCATTATTCAAGACACAGTTTCTATTTGAGGAAATACGGTAATTTAATAGAAAGAGCAAATATCAACTTCTCAAAGTACGAGGAAAAAGGAGGTGTAATTGGCATACATTCCTGCCCTGGTCCAATAATAGTAACAACGCAACATAATGAACAGCTGAGAGTTAGTAAATCTACTTTATTATTATTTATTTAATTTTTTAAAATCAGAATTTGAGCATTTCCGGAACATTAACTTCCAGTACAATGCACAGTGATGCTTTTAATTGGAGAAAGAAAGTCTGTTTGTATCAGATCTTAGGGCCAGGGGAGTGGCTCGCACTAACAAACGTATATATTTTCAATTTTAATAATTGACAACAAATGGCTTTGACAGTGGATTTTGGATTTACAGGTGGCCAAAAAATTCCAAATGAATGCTAAGGATGCGCTCTGCCTGCTGGATGTGTGCTGTGAATAGGCAATTGTTTGCTAACACGTTAACAACTTTATATGATGATAATGTCCGGGCCAAAGGAGTCTGGTGGCCAAATAAATAAATTAGTGCAGCTTTAACATCAAGGAACCTGTGGCCAGTTCTTGGCTGTTTTCAAGGTATTTTTCATCAGATTATATATAGAGCCTTGTGATTCTTGTGTGTTGTCTTGTGATGCACATATTGAGGACTTCTTTGATTATTAACGAAGAGTGTTGTAACTCAGCCAGTGTTATTTGGTTGTTTTTTGCACATTTATCCATTAATGACGTACATGCCCTTTAACATAGGAGGACCACTGTCATGACTAAGGTGTGCATCTCTGCACAGTTTAAATGATGCGGTTTTCCATCATGCTAACCGATGAGAGTACTTGGCCACTGGGTAGTAATGTCGCGATATAAAACATTATTGGAAACCATCAATGGAAAGCTGTGATGCAGGTTGTTCTTTTAGCTATTCCGCTGGCTAAGTACCACAGTATTAAATAGGAAAAAATAAACAAAATTAAAATGATTGTCATATCACACATGGTATCTGCAGATCATCAGTATCGGGACCTGCCTACTATGGAGTTCGTAGCAAAAATTTGAGGGTTGGTTCTAAAGTATAAGTTGTGCTGACAATGTTAATCCTCTGAAGTCGGTCTACTATTGTGTCTATGGATACAGTAGTTAAAGGTTTAGTAGATGTGTACACATACGAATTATGTGTGCGTGCAGGCCAGCCCGTTTGCATCAGCAGTGGGGTGATGACTTGTCGTCAGTCTCTCAGTGTGGCTTCTTTGTGCTACCTGTCAGAGCACGCTTGCTCCATGCTTGCTCATGGCTAAAGCATAACTGAACTCTCCCTTCTGCTCTACTCACCAAGAGGAGGACTAGATAAGACGGCTAGCTAAACTAACCCACAATAACAATGATAAGCTGAGCTTTGAAAATAAAGTTTTGTTGAGCTCCGGTAACGATTGCATACATGTTTGTGTTCAGCTCAGGCTGCAGTTGATATGTTGATGTTCATATTAAAAGACAGTGAGATAACATTTCTACAGACTGGACTGGGCAAATTGTTTTCAAATCTTTCCTTCCTCTCTTTCTTTCCAACTAGGAAACATCCGTCCTATTAGAAAATTCTCCTTTTTTCATCATGCTCGTGGTGGCAGTGGTCACAATGGTGAGTTATGTAATAAAAAAAGTGATGTGATTACTACAGTAGTTGAAGTAAGGACTTGGAGAGATATATAGAGATGGTATTCTGGTGTATTCATACCTCAGGATAATTTCCCCTGTGTTTTCAATCAGAGCTGAGTGCCACTCCCTTGTTGCAGAACTGGCATAGCCTGAGTTGGCTTTTAAGGTGGTGCTACTTTTCTTTCTGTCATTTGTCTTTCTTTGCACACAGTGACATCACCCAGTTGCACGACGTACAGCTCAGTTTTTGGGAAGGGTTCGATTGGGACGGTATTTGGTTAATGGGTGCAGCAGGTTTCCTGTTTGTGATTTGGGAGTGTTTGGAGCGTGTGACTGTACATGAGTGTGCACTGGTGGATTGTACGATACGTCTCAACAGTCCATAGGGTGTGTATCCATCCAGACAGCTTGGACAGACTAATTCATCAGGCTTCTTAAATAGTTATTAGCCAACTGTAGTGAAACAAAACCCATAATGGTGCAGCTCAGTGCAGACTCTGCACTTAGTGGGAATATGGTGTAATAGTTGGGAAGACAAATGCCGTGAATCATTGTTAGTGCTTTCTCCAACCAGCTTTCCCAATAAACGCTCCTCCGTAGTGAACAACTTGAAGACAGCTCATTTGAAGAAGTGCTATGAGTAATGAGCTGACCTTTTTGTACCTGTATTAAGATGAGTTTTAATTCAGATTCTGCTCTGTCATTCCATAGAGACGATATGCTTTTGACCTAAGAATGACTCTTTGTCAAAATGAGTCTCTCTTGATTTGCTAGGCAAATCTGAGAAATGAGTTTGTTCATTCTCAGCTTGAGCAGAGGAGAAACTAAGGTTCTTCTTTCATTGGGTTTGAATGCTTGGTTTGTGCAAGGAGTTATTTATAAAGATGTTTTTGATTATTCACAGTCCTACAGCTACAGAGCATTATACTGTGGAAGTTGGCCAGGAAAAATCTGGCCAATCAATATATGCAACAAATTCTCACAACGTCGTGTGCACAACTTTTTGTATGACATCTTATGAAAACGTGTGTACAACGGTTCGTATGATATCTCAGGAAAATGTATGCACAACGGTTCGTATGATATGTTATGAAATATGACCGTTGTATTTAACGTTGTGAAACAGTAACCGTTATGTGATAGTTACGTTTAGGTACCAAAACTACTTGGTTATGGTTAGAAAAAAGATCATGGTTTGGGTTAAAGTAAGTACTTCCGTACGTAACTACTTAATGTAGTGATGTTGAACGTGACGTAGCTAACTTAAAATAACAACGTTGACTTTTGGATTCACCGGGGACATGAACACCAGTCTCCCGGGTGAAAGTCCTGTGCTTTTGTCACTCTTATGCTACGTCACATGACGTCCTCTTTTGCTCCTGTCATAATTACTACGGCCACTAGAGGCCGCTGCCTAACAACAAACATCAATACAGTGCATTACTTTTCGTAGGTATATGTACAAAGTGTCTATATGTGTAAAAAGGAACCTACCTACGTCTAAATGTGCAGAGTTTGTGTTTGTGTGATAATCATTACGAGGAAGTATGAAATAACTGGCTCTCAAGGGAGCGTGCGGAAGTGAGGAGCTGCGCAGGTTGCAGAGTTGTGCTGCATACCCAGACTGCTGTGATGGATCTAAATGGCGTGTCCTCTGCAGCCCAGGCACCACTGGGGAGGTCAGGGATTGAATTACAGCTCCTATCGATTATTGTTCCCACCACTGCCCTTCAGAGAGGCCTGGACAGGAAATGCATCCTCCACCCTGTGGGCTCCTGGGAGGAACAGCTCCCCTATACTGTCTGCAGTCAGGATGGCTAGCTGTCAACCACTGCTCCCACTTTGTGAATGGAGCTACTATAACTTGCCTTGGTTGTGCATTTAGTTGAGATTATTCAATCAGCGAGCTCTTCTTTCCAGGAAGTCAGTTATAATGTTGTTTATTTTGAAGTCCTCAACTTACGTCAGCTCTGTTGGACATTAGCTCTTAGCTGTAATGTTCCCAGACAGATGATGTTGTCGGTTATTCTTCTGCATTCCTCAAACAATAAAGCTGGTTTACAGAAAACAGCTTCCACAGAGGTCTCTGCGTGTTTGTATGTGAACTGGCTTGCTGATAAGGGTGACAATATGAACTCTAATTCTGTTTTTAAACATAATGTGTACACAATAAGGCTTCTGCCAAATACTTGTGCCTTCCTCCCACTGCTTGAGCTAAAGGCGTCAGTCTAAAGCCTTTAGCTAGTGCCAGTTGCACGGTTCTCTGTGAGACTCGAGGAGCTGGAATCCTAAGTTACATTTGAAAATAACCAAACCTGACCCACACTTAAAGCTGTATGCAACTATCCGACTGCTCTGTCATGAACTGCTGCACTTGTCCCGAGTAAAGGAACTTAAAATTAAAGTATCATGGAGGAGCAAAACTGTGGCCAAGTTAGCTAAATCCAAAATATTTATTGAGAGAAAAAACCTCATATTAGACACAACTGAAACAAACAAAAAAAATAGAAAATGCCCATGAAACAAAAATGTGCACAGGAGTTCCAAACCTTTAGTTCTGGTGTCATGTGATTTAGCAAAGGAATATTTGACCCTGTTTACACTTGGTTTTAAAATGCGTCTCGGGCAATTGGATCACAAGTGAACAGCACTAAATATACAAATGTAAATGGGCACCATTGTGATCCGATCACTCAAACCGAGGTGGTCTGGGATGCATTTGACCACATATCTTCTGTAGTGTCAACGCTAATGCGTCCTTTTGCATCCCCGACAAAGAAAATACGTCATTGATGCAGGACGTGGTGGTTGTTTTGGTGACCGTGCACAACGCTCTACAAGACGCATGATAGACACGGGTGTCGATGTGTCTCGGCTGTCCGCTTGTTTGAATCACCGAAACACATTTTAAAAACCAAGTGTAAACAGGGTGTTTGGCATTTTTCGGAAATACACTTATTCACTTTCAGACAGACATGGCGGTGATATTGACCTTCTCATTTAACTTTCAGCAAGAATAATCCTATTTCCCAAATTTGCGAACTAGTCCTTAAATTATATTAGCTTATTCTTGCTACTTTAAAAGGATGAGACCAGAGTCCGAAACCAAATGCTTGTAAAATATTATTAAAATGTAGATTTTACACACAACATCATGATATAGTGTTGAGTGGCTGGTGGATTTGAACATTTATCTGTCAGTGGCTGGTAGACATTTCCCACCCTGGATGAGACTTTTGTTGATCATCAAGAAACTGTAACATTAAAATGCCTCTTCATGATTTCCAGACTGTGTATTTGTATCCAAAACTTCCAAGAAGTCATCAAATGAAGTAAACACAGTAAACGACATGCAATTGCTGCAACTCTGAAGAATCTGTGTTTGTTTATAGCAAGTTTAACAGTGGAAGCCTGCATCAGGGTAGCACCAGCCAGGGCTTGACAAAGCATCTGCTTGTGTTGTGTTTGTTTGCAATGAGCTCTGCCTCATTTTGCATAACTTGTGTAGTGGAGGACATGTGACGGAGGGAGAGACTGAGGGCGAGAGAGAAATGAAGACTAAACTAAAAGGAGACAAAGAGCATTTGTGTTTTTGTAGCCTTCCCAGTGCTGTTCCCCTCAAGATATTTTGTTAACAAACTTAATCCTGCGCCTGACTACAAATTGCTTGATGTCATGTGGATCTGTTTTTAAGTCTCTGCGAGAGCAGGTAAAACTGCCGTCAACACAAGATTATAATATCAGATGAATCAGGTGTATCAGCTGTGTGTCTGTTAGGAGCCGACCGATATGGAATTTTTGAGGCCGATACTGATTCAGATTTCTGATTATCAATATGGTGGCCGATATAGTGAATTTTTGAGCTGGAATGAAAATAGACCTTTTCTATGTGGATGTTGCACCAATTTTGCACCGATATAATTATGCAGAGGTACTCAGAAGGCTGCCTTCTTAAACAAACAACTTTATTAAAGAATATTTAACATTAGTGTACATTATTATTATACATTATAGGCCTACATACAATGCATTACATTGTCAAACAATTCTAGAGATGAACACTGAGAAAATAAAGAATACATAAAAATAGAAATTAAAACTTAATAGTACTATGTCTGTCAACTACATAATGAGACCATTTCTAAATCACCCCACACATCGTTTTCTGCATTATACGTTCTGTAAAAACAGTTTTCATATCGGGACATATCAGACAACACTGATACTGATAGATACCGATATCGGCCAATATCGGTCTGGCTCTAGTGTCTGTGTGTCTCACATTCACACAAACACAGTGGGCTGTTTTCTCACTAATGCACTAATGTAGTGAGTGTGTGCATCATTCTGTGTGTTACTATGTCTGGTAGCTTTTGGACAGAGCAATGATGTAATGCCTGTGACGTCACTGGGTGTGAATGGTTTGCTGTGATCACTGTCATGCTATGATCTGAGATTAGAAACAATTTCAGGTTCCCATGTCTCATGGTTTGGTGAAATATCTTAACGTACCTTAGTCCAGCTGGATAACATGTTTACTTTGTTGATGGTGCTGAATAAAAGATTTTATTTATCCTTTATTTATCCAGGAATGTCCCATTGAGATACAACATCTCTTCTGCCAGGGAGTCCTAGTCAAGATGGGCAGCAAACACAAAGTTTCATATATAAATACAACAGATAACATCACAAAAAAGATACCAAAACACAACAAATGACACAGAACATACAAGAATCAGAAACTAAAAGAATCCTGATGACAAACACTAACACATCAGTTAAAAGCAAAGGCATTCTTCTAGAACAACTGAATTTTTAAAATAACGGTGTTGAGTAATGCGATAACGATATTACCTGCGATAAATAAACAGATAATAAAGTGTACTCAGTTTTGCCTTTCTGCTGCTTTCAGTGTACTGCTAAAATACAACTTATTGCTTGTTGAATAAAAAAAGAATGATATTTACACTTTAAAGTGCAACTTTCTTTCTTTTAAATAACTCAAAAAAATTTATTTTGCGATGCGTCGCAGTCTTTTGCAATGTGTTTATTGTGCAAGTTGATATTGCAATGACGATTTACAAAAATAAAAAACGATATATTGTGCAGCCCTATTTAAAATATGTTTAAACATAGCAAGAGGGGGTAAAGAGTAAACAGTTTTACATAACATAATTTAGGAACATGACTGTGATTATTATTTTGCGGCAGAGATCTGAATAGAACTACTAGTTCTGGTGTGTGCACTCCCCAATATTCAATTCATCCTCCCTTTTTTCTTTCTCTCTTCCATCCTCCCATTCTTTCCTTTGCCTCCTACTGCAGTCAGGAATGACGCATCAGTATTGCCGTGGAGCTTACAGGAAGTGTCGTTTTGATAGGCCAAGCGGAGAGGCAGCAGCACAGTAGCAGCTCTGACATGCGTATGCATTGCTGAGCCACAGCCAGGGAACACTCGCAGCATTTTGATGACATCACCACCACCCCCAGACTCTCTGCTCCCCGCCTCCCTCTGTTTGCTGTTGAAACAAGCTCGCTCTCACTCAGAGAGAAAAGAGCAGGCATCAGTAAAAGAACAAGAGCTGGCTGGGAAAGAGGAGGGGCTGCTCATGAGCGAATGGAGAGGGAGAGAGCTTTTGGGGGAGGAGGAGGGTGGCTGACAGTGCTAGTGGGCTAGGACTGGCACACACACACACACACATATACACACACACACACAGGAAGAGAAGAGGAGAGGGAATATTGCCGTGCATTGTTGAGACTTCTGACACGTACTGTTCTGCTGCTGTTTTCTCCCCTATCTGGAGCAAAAGTTCTCACGCAGTTTTGTCCCTCGCGACTCTGGATTTTTCTGTGCTGAAATGGGGATGAGGGACTCTGTGGATTGGGAAGTGGGCAGCGGGCGCTGGGGTGGAATACTTCTCTAACTAGCCAGGCTATGCTCTCTCTCCTCTTCTCCCAGCGCACTTTCACTCTTCGGAGAACTAGGTGGCAGAGGAAACAAACCAGTAGCACTTCTTGGGTCTCTTTCCACTGTCTTTCGGGATGCTGCCTGTAACTAGCACCTGTGGAGGGTAGTATTCAGCTCCAGTCTGGGGGATGCGTATGAGAGGAATGTTTGGGTTTCGTGAAATGAAAGTGACAGGAGCTGCGTAGAAATTTGTGCCTTCTGGTGAAGCCTAACTTTTGAGAGCCGTCATGCTGAGCCTGCAGGATTCGGTCTTCTTTGAGATCAGCATCAAATCTCTGCTCAAGTCTTGGAGTAGCAGCTGTGAGTACCTTTGCCAAGCTTGCACACATGTTTACATACCACACTTGGCTACCAGACTTATCTACCACACACAGCCAGCAGACCTGTGCAGCATTGTACATGCTTGCATGCAATCCCATCCAGGCTTTGAGATTTCCTATCTCCTCCCTGTATAAGAAAAGCGGTTATTAATGGAGTTGTCAGGATGACTGATTATGTTTGGTCCAGGTTTAGCCAGGCTTGTTTGATGTGTATGCAGGTGGCAGCAATTAACCTCGAGTCTACCCTCCTCCCCCTGCTCCTCATCATCGTTCTACTGGCTCCTGGTTGTCCCATAGATAATGTTTCTATTGATGAGCATCTGCTGATACAGAACACAGGTGGACTTGAAGTACTCTCTCTGTTACTCCGAAGGCGCTGGCTGCTCCCAGCTTTCCTTTACTCTTTCCATCTTTGTCAACTTTTTTTGAATTCTAATATCCAAATCTCTCTTTAGTCTGCTTTTAGTAACTCGCCACACAATCTACATCCCTCCTTTTTTTTTTTTTTTTTCTTCTCCTCCTACTTTTATAACCCTCTTCTCCGTTCCCTCTGGGGCAGCTAATGTTTCCCTGCTATTGATCCGTCTTCTGGTTCCCTCCTATTATTAGCTTCCCATACAGCCCATATTACATCAGAAATCAAAAAGGCGCTGCCTCTCCGTCCGATTGAAATGTAGTGATGAACAAAGGTGGACGGCAAACAGCAGTTTGAATTGCCCAGCTGCTGATTCATCACTCTTTTACTTGTATTATTACACATAGACAATCTTGTTTTTTTCCACTTTTCCCTGACACATTTTAATTATAGTCGATATATTGAAAAAAACCCAGCTGGGTTTCAATTGCGGTGATCAGTAATGGTACAATACATAGCTTTACTGTGATTGCAGAACCTCAACCACACAAACTATGACCGTTCATTCTTCTTGAATGTATGTATGCCTTTTTCAAGGGATCACCTGAGTTGTCCTATTCGGGTTAAAAGTAAATTATTTCTGTTGGGTATTGGTTCCTTTCATTGTGACGACAGGACCAATGGGAATGGAATCCTCTATCATGTGTATATAATTTTCGACATATATCATAATACAGTCAAGTTTTTGCAAAATCAATTGAGAAACTGCAAATCAACATACTTCATCACATTGATACAAAATTCTGAAAAATCCAATGTTGGTCCTGCTAACAGTACTTGCAACATTACTAATATTATATATTGAATATCCAGCGATATTAAGGTGATATCTTAATCAACTCCAGGGCCAAGCAAAGGAAAGATTGTCAAGGTACAAACAGGTTTAAGACTTATTTTACATTATAGATTTTGATAAGAGCTTCACATCAGCTTTGTTTTCCTTCTGTTTCTCTCTTTCACACACATAGACACACACACACGCACACACACACTGATGGTGGTTGGGAGCGTGTCGTAAAAGTTTGTTCTAGATATGGCAGTTTTGAAGTTTGTTCTAGATATGTGCGGCATGGTAACCAGAAGTGAGTTTTCACCATGTTTGGATTTTAATCTGGGAACAATTATCAGACCAGAGCTAATCAGAGAAGATTAGATCAGAGATTTAGTTTGGTTTTAAACAATGTATTGGTTTAAATGCAGTAGGACTGCACGATATGAGGAAAATATGCAATATGCGATAACGATAACGTCATATCAGTTCTGCCTTTCTGCTGCTTTCAGTATACTGCTAAAATACAACAAATTGCTTGTTGAATTTAAAAAAGTTATTTCTGACATTATTTTATTGAACAAATTGACACCATTTTAAAATATGTCGCAGTTTTTCGTGATGTGTTTATTGTGCAAGTTGATATTGCGATGACGATAAAAAAACTATATAGTGTGCAGCCCTAATATGCATGTAGTAGAACTTGCATGATGTCAATATTACAAATTAATTGGTCCCTGCTCTAACTGTATGTAGGTAGGGTACGACTACATATCGTGAGACAACAGATTTGTTATCCCACACAGATTTTGATGAAGCAGTTATGGAGGGAAGCTGTTAATTATCAGGGTTTCCCGCAGCATATTATAGTAGAGGCGGGCTGCCTAAAATACAGAAGAGTGCCCCGGCTAATGTCAGGAGAAATTATTACACTTCTATGAAATATATTAGGCTTCAGGGAAAACAAGCAGAGGCGCGACATAGGCAACATATTTTTGGAGTGAGCTGACTCTTTGGACCGTCATCAATAGAAAGAGAAATTTCAGTGCCATCAGCATAACAAGAAATTGTGTTGTTTTGCATAATTTGAGCTCATGGGGGCATATCGTGTCTGGACTTCATTGTAGTTTGTTCTGATCACAAGAGTAGTCCCCGTTGGTTAAAACGGGCCAATCTAGGACTGTACCACAAAGTTGAACCCAATTTTCTAATGTCTAGCAGTGGACTGTGGTCAACAGTGCTGAATGCAGCATTTGGGTCTAGTAGCTGAAATTATGCCAATGTCAACATTAAAAAAAAAAAAAGAAGTAGAATAAACGCTAAGAGCAGTCTCAGTAATGTGGTGGAACTGAAAGTCTCTAAAAATAGTGTACTTACTGTGGGCACTGTAAAGCAGAAAAGTAGCTCAGTGGCTACGACTGTCAAACACATCAAAAAGGTCTCTGGTCTGGAGCTTCTCAGTGTGGAGTTTTTGCATGTCCTCCCTGTCTCTGCGTCAGTTTCCTCACACAGTCCAAGATATGCTGGTCATGCAAATAACAACCTCTTAATTCCACATAGGTGTGAATGTGAGTTTGAACATATCTTTGTCTATATTTAGCCCTGTGATAGCCTGCTCCTCGCCCCGTGTCTGCTGGGATAGGCTCTAACCCCCATGACTAAGAACAGAATATGTCATTTAATTTATTTTTTTTAAAGTGTATTTACAGATACTATTAGTGATTTATTTATGTAGCTTGTAGGGCTGCACAATATATTGTTTTTGTATCGTCATCACAATATCAACTCGCGCAGTAAACATATCGTGAAAGACTGCGACATATCGTGAAAGACACTCAGGGATTTGTGTTCATTTCAATGTTCAATTTGTTCAATAAAATTGTGTTGTATTTTAGCAGTATTCTGAAAGCGTAAAGCATAAACTGTTTATTTATCGCAAGTAATATTGTTAGCACAATGTTCAACAACATTATCGCATATTTTATATGCATGATATATCATATTGTGCAGCCCTGGTAGCTTGTAATAAGACACATTTCTCATAAATGCATAGAAACCATTGTTTTTTAATCAGAATCAGAACTTGGCAATCATACGGTTATCCCTCCCAAAAAACATGGCAGAACAGTAGGCGTTCCAGGACATATTGTGAGAAGTATGTATTCTCTCCCTCAAGGCAATACATAATTGAGAAATAAAAGTAATATATAAAAATGTTTAATACTCTGGATCCCTAAAACAACTGATTCCTAACATTAAAAAATGGCTGCACTTAGCATTATAACATTTTCTGTTAGCTTAGCAGTAAAACATCCACCTGTTGAGTAAACAGCTTTCTCTGCTATTTGTCCGTCTTTCTAATTACCCCC
>JAOVVB010037358.1:0-15300 GCA_028570985.1 Heterobranchus longifilis
GCCAAGTTGTTACAGGGATAGTCAGTGTTGTCTATAATGTGTAATCTGTAGTGGTCCCAGTAATATTTGTGTGTTGTGTACTGAACTGACTGTCATGCTGAATCATTTTTGAAAGAGCAACAGCCAATGGAGAAGCTCCAACTCCACTGATGTCATCAATGTTGACCAATGGTGTAACTTTATCACTGATGCAACTTAGGCACTCAGCGACAGACTTTCCCCTTTATAGGGCTGGATTCCCAGCTTTGCTGCGGTCCAGCCAAAAAGTCCTTCTCCACATCCAAACTAACACAGATGTCGTCATACATCACACAAACAGTCTGCACCGATCATCAACAAGATTTTTTTTTTTAATACTTAAAAACTAATATTCAAATATTTATGAAGTTTAGGAACTAGTCCATATTAAGACGGACTGCTACAAGCATACATGTCCACACTCGCAAATGCTTGTGTAACTGTCATGAATCATTAAGACTGAGAAAGGGGACATGAGCCTTTGATTCTTGCTTATTTGCTTTTTTTCCTCAAAGGAGACAGGATTGTTTGTATACAGCAATGCAGCCTGCCTAAGCATTTTTAATGAATATTCCCTGGTGCTATATGGTACTTCTCTCTGATCTTCACCATCATCCACTGTAGTATCAGTGATGCAGATGCAATTATCTGGAATGACTAAAAATAAAACAGAGGTTTATGATTTTTTGACGTCCAAGGAACCACACCAGCAGAAATGCCTTGGAAGAAAGCAAGCATGGCGCATGTCAGGTGAATGCAATGAAAAGAGCATCTGCTCCATGTAATACAATCTAATGCAATAGCGGTGCATTAAACACTGCAATATGGTTCAAATCTATCATCATTTCTAAGGCAGGTGGTGTTGTAGGCTATTTAATATTATTGGTGTTGTTTAACTACTGTGTAGTAAGGGTTTGTGTTCCAAGCAGATTTTGTGTGCTGTAGCATCTCAGTGGCACAAATTCAAAAAATATTTGGCTAACATAGGTAGAAGAGAAGTGTCTATATCTGCAGAATCACTGAAATATTTGTGCATACACAGGCCAGAACTAAGTTTAATTATAACTATAACTGGCTCTAAATGGAACAGGTCTTTGAGTGTATGTATGTATATATAGGGAGCCTGCGAGTTACACATGCTGGGGGGCTGGTGAGGAACTACCCTGGTCCTACAGGGTCCTGGTTAAACTTATTTGGGGCACATTTTTCAGTGGGGGCCACAGGAAATAGGCTACAAACAGCTACACAATAGCTTTGCTGCAGTGACACCCAAGAAATTATTTGGGATAAGCTCAAATACAATTATTGAGTGACAAATGTAACTTATTTAGTTAAAATAAAATGTATATTACTAGTTACACTTCAATAGTAACTACTGCACCATGTTACATTTCACTGAAACATGGAAATGCAACTTCATAGTGCTTGGTGCATCTTGAATCAATCTTGAATTTTTTTGGTGGTTACAAAAAAATCTGACCAACTCAAAAAATGTGGAGTTGTGGAGTAGTCTTTTCAGGAATAAATGGCTCTGTGCTGACATCATGTGGTTGCTTACTCAAATTACATGTAAGGTTTTATATGTGACGTGTCTTATCTGTATCCTGGCCCTGTTTAAACCGCCCATAACACATGACACAAGCATGTGATCTCCATGTAAAAGCTGGCAGAATACACATCGCCCTTGTGTAATCCTGTTCTAGTAAACAATGACATAACTACATAATGTCAAACAGTGATGCTCAGTTGGTGCAGCACTGCATCTCATTCTGTAGGCTATTAAAAAAATAAATACTGCATTGCATTGCGTGCACTTTGTTTTTATTATCCGTTTCTTTCTGTGCTGTGATGAATTGAACTGGGTCATTCAGAGACCAAAGAGTGATTTAAAAATATTGTAACAATTTGTAGCCAGTATACCCAAGACCAGACTGTGTGGTGCCATCATGTCTGCGTTTTTACGTTTTGGCAGCTGATAGGATGAGAAGAACACATGCCATTAATAACACTGAAAATAAAGAACAGGCCCTACAACCTCAATGATGAAAGAGTATGAAGAAACACTGCTACTTACAAATCTGAGGTGCAGAAAGGATTTCAAAAGACAGCTGCCAACACATCAACCCTCTAAATGGCTGTTTTAGTTAAACACTATTAGGTACTTAAGTTCTAATCTTGTTAACTTATTCTTTGGACATGGAGGGTTTTCAGGGTTCGGTCTGGATTCAGTGGCTTTCACTCCGGTATAGGAGAAAAAACTCCCTGGCCTGTTTGTATTTCTTTAAACCAATCACAATCATCTTGGGACTTCCAGTCCACCAGGGTTTCCTCCCGGAGTGGAAGTAAGGCTTTATACCGGCACTGTCTACATAGTAAGCCAGACTAGACAAAACGTGTAAGTATCATACATTTTTGTTTGCTACAGGGGCTCCCTGGGGCTCCCTATAGCCTAACGTTAGTTTTCTACTTCTGGTGATTGCCTTACACTTCTAAAATCATAAGAGTGGTGATCATTTTTGAAGATTATCTTGCTGAACAAAACGTGTAAGTATAATAAACTTGTGTTTACCACAGAGCTTATTTTCTGCAATGATCCAAAATCCAATGGAAAAACCCCATAGGCTTTTTGTCAAGGGACCCAGGGCTAGGCTAACTAACCTGGTTGGCCTACAAAAAAATGTCATCCCTGGGGCTCCCTATTACAGAAAACATTTACAGTAGCCTAAATTAAGTTAGGCTATAGGCTATGTGTACACTGCTCCCAAACTCAATTAACATTTTTTTTTCTCTTTGCAAAAGCACAAAAAACACATAACATACACAACAATTAACACTCTGAATGAGTAAAAGTCTGTATTATCCACACATTTCTGTCAATAACTGGTTGAGAACAGGTTGAGAATTTGATATTAGTCCCTTAACTGCATTTACTGGGTTAACTCAGGTTACCTGCATATTTCGGCTGGCTGGGTAATACAATAATAAACCATCTTTCCAGCATTCCTGACTATTACCTACAAGCTGTTTAATAGCATTAACCCGTTTATATGTCACAGTAACTACAGTATAAAATAACACAACATGATACCGAGCTAGGAACCGCTAATGCTAATCGCTAGCACTAATGCTTCCAGCACATACACATATCCCAGCCAGCATGGGAACTCAAATCCCCAGTATTGTTTGCGACCGAAACACGTGTACCGTGTTCACAACAGTTACTGTATTTTGTCGCCATCACAGTCCCTTTACAGTAGGCTACTCACCTGTGCAAAACATATCAGTAGTCAGCTGTTCATATCACATGACCCGGGCCCCAGCGTTCACCCAAGTGGCGAGTCACGTGTTCATGTATACTGGATTATAAAGTATATTAGTGCTCCGTTTCGCCTCATATTAATTTACAACATTGTCTGTGTGTTATGTCCATAGTGTGTTGACGCATGCGCAGTATGCTCGTATTTACGACGTTCGGTGCGGTGGACACATTCTAGCAGCGCGTGCATCTGCCATCGCTCTTGACCGTGAATGGTGCAGTGATGCGCACTAAGCTCTGAACGCCCTCTGTTGACCTTTTTCATATTGTCACAGAGATACATATTTGTGCAGGTAAAACATGTGTTTTTGTTATTTAGCCATGTCTATGTACGTGATAGAAAATGCAGCCACACGATTTGATTTTGTTCATTAAAAAAGTGATTGAATAACTTCTCCTTTTAACATATTGTGCGTTCGTAAATCCAATATGACGCTCTTCACTAAAATGAGAGCATTGTTGTTCGAAGAAATGGAACAATTGTTATTGGTTGGGTTTTCTTAACAGATAATGTTGGGAAGTCATGGCATATGGTCAAAATACATAAACTTATATGTAGGCCTACATGAATCCAACTGAAGTCAACCTTCATGTTGTGCTATTATAGAGAAAAAAAGAATCACAGAAAGTTTTATAGAAAAATAAAGGAGACAAAAAAGTTAATATGGATAATACATACATATACTACAACTTGTAATGTATAGAACATTACAGGTTTATTAACCTTTGTGTGCATTTGTGTATAGGTCTACAGTCTATGTGTATACTGTATGTGTACTGGCATGTAGTCTTGCGTAGCCAGACTTATCTTATCTCCACAGCGCTGCTGGGGGAAGTCTGGATTGAATGCACTTTCACTCCTGGATAGTGAAAAAGACTCTGCAAAAGTGTCAGAAGGGAACTTGTTTCGGTGGAACACAAAAATGACGTAAACATATTCTTTGTAGATCTTTACAATCATTCACTGAAAAAGCAGTAGACATGCCTGATTACACGATCCGAATCTTCAAAACTTGTCATTTTCAGCATATAAGTTGAGCTCTGAGGTTTTTGTTTGTTTCCCATAGCGAAGGAACTTTGAGAATGGAAACACAGACATGGACACAAACTTCCTGTGCGGCCAGGAAGTAAGGCTTTATCCCACACTGTTTGGTAAACCCACCAGACTAACATGTGAATGTAAGAGCAAAGGGCAATACATAAAGAGCAGTGTGCAGTTGTTTGATTCACAAGGTGTCATGTAAGTCTGAGTCTGTGCTGTGTTGAAAAATTTCATGTGAAACAGGAGAGGGCAGTGTTGACCAAGATATAAGAAGTCAGTGAACACAACTGGTCAACCTATTTTATTTGTTTCATTGTAGTTAAAATGCTTGACTGTATGACATTATCCATGAATTGTTGCTCTATATAGGCTATGAATTGGAAAATGTCCAAACCAAAAATAAACGATCTGTTTAAAATGTGAGAGATCACTTAATTGCATTTTCATTATAACCCACACACTCCACCATGGACAACACTTTCATGACATTTGCACCAGGATTCAATACTTATGCATGAAAGAGGCTATACGGATCATGATGCATGCATGCAAACAAGCATTCTACTGTAACTCTCACTCATGTCAAGCTTGAGGTTATTATACCGGGTAGCTTCAGACTGATGCTCACAGAGTGACCTGACTGGAGGGACCAAACCTGCGGTGCAGTGTGTGCTGGATTACAACACTGGGAATTAACAGAGGAAGGTTATAAGCCTGTCTGGGCTTGCCAGAGGCAGGGTGAGAACTACAGAGACAGCCAGAGACATAACCTGACAAAAGATGTGCAGACGGAGACAGAGGAGATAGATAGATAGATAGATAGATAGATAGATAGATAGATAGACAATATCAAAATGTCTCTTGTATATTTTTTTCTATATTGCTTTTATAGCAATGTCGAAAAAACCAACGGCCGAACTGCGTCACAGCAATATTTAAAGATCCTTGAGAGCACAACATGCGGACAGAGACTCAGCACAACCAAAACAAGAAGAGCTTGTACCTAAATGTGGGGGTACTTCTGTCGTTTGGATGTGGTTTGGCTGCAAAAAGTCAGACAGGACCAGAAAACCATCTCACTACAGGCATATGTGGAGCGCAGGCTTTCGGTTGTCATTAACCAGCACCTTAAACGGTTAATGTTAGACTACGGTACACAGAAAACATGCTATATCGTGATTTATATCGTTATTGAGATATGAAATTACCTATATCGGGATAGAAGATTTTGGCCATATTGTCCAGCCCTGGTAGGTTGGTAGGTAGGTAGATTATCAGCTTCAACTGCATGCATTTTAAATGTGACTAAAACGGTGGAATAATTGTGTCAATGTCATGTAAATCCTTCCTAGTTGGGTAGATTCTTAGTGAGGAATCTGTGTTAGGGAGCAGAGTAAGTACACTTTGAAGTTGCCTCTCCAATGAAGAAAGGTGGACGGTGTTAAAAGTCATTCTTAAGTGTGGCACTGATGATAGAAAGTTGTTCTTGTGAGGGGGGGAAACGGTGCCATACCTATGTAACATTCATATCATTTGAATTATGAATCAGAGTAAGGAGAACTCTATGTTCTAAGCTGATGAATATTTAAAGGATTGAGTATACAGATCATCATATTGACAAAGGGAGAATACTAATGTCCTCTTCTCTGAGTCTGATTAGAGGTTAAGCAGAATGCAAACTGCATAATTTATTTTCATTCTTGCATTTTTGTACCTTTTGATTTGGCTCCCTCTTTTTTTTTTTTTTTTTAGGTTTGATAACTTCTTTGCGCAGTCACTTTTTTAAACCAAAATATGCCAAGGTACAACATGCAAATGAGGGATAATTGGTGTCATTTGTTTTTCAAAGAAAGATGTATTTCTACTTTCATTGCACAAAAAAATGTTTCATGTGCAGCAGACCTACTCTGTAAAGAGCTTACATTTTCAAGGCCCATGCTTCAGTAGTTGACATACACAGAGTGCCCACTGTCCCTGCTGACACAGACATTGTCCACAATCTATTAAATTGAATGTTGTATTTAACTGGTTTGCAGCCAGGGCAAAGTTACATGCTTTTGTATCACTCTAACTCCTTTCTCTGGTGGAATGTGCTTATTTCAGGGAGAGAGAAGCAGACAGAGAGAAAGTGGGAGTGAGAGCCCATGCAGGTGAGAGTGTCTAACAGTGAGGAAATCAATATGATGTAAATTATTAAGAGCTCAGGAATGCGTCTGACCCCTACTGTCTTGCAGCAGACTGGGCTCTGAAGGCTGGCAGGTGGACGCGAGCTTGGACTCTCCCTCTAACACTCATTAGTGGCTGGGAGCCGGGGCTCCTTGTGAGTGGGAAGGCAGGGATCACAGCGGGGAAGTGATGGCCCAGGCCTCTCACATCCCGGCTCAGCCTTCGCTCTGGCTCTGCCAGCCTCTCCCTGGAAGCTCATTAGTAAGTGCACTGATGCATAAGAGCTAGTCATTAGCTGGGCTTTTTTTCCGTCTTCATCTCTCTTTCCCCCGACACCATGTCTGATCCTGAAGACCGGTGGCAGTGCTGGTTTAAAAGACGAGAGAAGTCCACATTACCGCAGGTACTCTAGACATATGGATATGAGACAGTGGTAGCCATCAGATTTTCCTTCTCTTTTTTTTATTTTTTTTTATAGGGGGTGCAGGGTGTGGGGGTGTCAATTTGGAGTTCTTCAAATGGAGTCCATCCATAGCCCTTCAAACCAAAGAGTAAACATTAGTGCTTGACCAGGACTTTGGCTGAGCGCCCCTTTCTTCCTCCATGGTTGGTTTTGATCTGGGGTATTTGCTTTTGCTGCTGGCCAGATCCCCTCAGCACCTGATGGTTGCCTAGGCTCTGAGTAAATAAGATCTGGAGCCCAGGCCTCTTCGGGGCTGCTGGGTAAATAAGGTCTCTGGTGTGTGTAGCGTGCCTGGCAGCAGGGTGAGCACTGGTGTGGAGGCCTCCCGAGACACGCCATCCCCCCTTTTTCTATATCAGGCTGTTTAATTCTGTTATCCTCTCTCTCTCTTTAACTTACTCCATTCTCCCTCCCTATCCACCGACACACACGCACACACACACATACACACGCACACAGACCTCCCTCTCAGCAGGCGTACTGATTAATGTTATTGTACTCATGAACATTTATGGCTTCTAAAGCACTTACAAAAGGACCCGTGTGTGTCCAATATCATAGAATTAACTTGATCACTTGTTCAGGCAGATTGCTCAAATAAAAAGGAAACTAAACATTTCAGATTTGCAGCATATGAACTCTTTTGTCAGGACAGGGATTTTATTTGAGCCTGACCGATATATCGGTCAGTTGATATTATTTGCTGACATATCGGTATCAGTATATATGTTGTCCGATATGAGCCGAAATTGTGTCATATAGCTATTTGTTTTATCTCTATTTATTCTTTATTTAAATGGTCAGCAATTTAGCTATTTATTTTTATTTATTTATTTTCTCAGTGTTCATTTCTAGAATTAGTTGACAATGTAATACATTGTAATGTAAAATAATGCTCAATATTCTTTAATAAAAGTTATTTATTTAAGAAATCAGCCATCATAGTAGCTTTTCATAGTCATATCGGTGCACAATTCACATAAAACAGGTCTATTTTCAGGGCGCGCTGGTGGATAAGTGGTGGAGTGTGCGCCCCATGTACAGAGGCTGGGGTCCTCGCCACAGCGGCTGCAGGTTCGGCTCCAGCCCGCGGCCCTTTGCTGCATGTCGTCCCCTCTCTCTCTCTCACCCCTTTCCTGTCTACCTTCACTGTGCTATGAATAAAGGCAAAAAGCCGGAAAAATAATCTTGAAAAAAAACAAACAAAGCTCATCAATTCACGATATCAGCTGCCATATCGGTAATCTGCAAATTTTCCCCTTTAAAATCGGTATCATATCGGTCTCAAAAATCCAATATCAGTTGGGCCCTATAGTTTTTATTCACATGCTTTTTCGAAAGCTTGTGTTATGCCTGGAGTTTGCAGATGGACACTATTAGAATTTAAAGATCCTGTAATTAAAAGTGTTTGAACATCACATAGGATCAAGCTCCCGTCTCTGAGGAACAGTTTGGCATTTAGTGAGTCTTTAAATGTCAGAAAGATAAATGATGATGATGGCACCTGTTATAATGTAATTACATTCTCAATGGTAATCTTCCAAGCCCACAAACAAATGGATTTCATATACTACCGAAAGATTAAACAATTTAACACCTGATGTCTCCATGGCTTATTAAAACAAAAAGTGGCCATCGGGGACCTGCAAAATATTGTAGTCGTTATATTGCTCAACCTACATATTGTGTACCTTGTTGCCTTCAGCTAGTCTCAAACTAATAGTGGTCTTTTGTTAAAGCAGCGGTGGAAAGTAACTAAGTACATTTACTTGTACTGTACCTAAGTATTTATATTTTCTGCTACTTTATACTTCTACACCACATTTCAGAGGCAAATATTGGACTTTTTACTCTACATTTATTAGATAACTTTAGTTAATATTTTGCAGATTCATATTAATAATGCACAATATAATCAACAAATAAATTATGATGTATTGTAATAATTTCCCAATTTGGGATTAATAAAGTACATCTGTCTGTCTGCCATTATAGATTAAGAGGGAATATTCTCAAGCAACATTGCAGATAAAGTATATAAAGTAGTTAAAATTAGCATCACCATAAAAGCAACACATTAATGAATCAATAATTATAATAGAATAATATCACATACATTATTCTGAAATGGGCCATTCTGCATAATGAGTACTTTTATTTTTGGTACTTTAAGTATATTTTGATGCAAACAATTTTGTACTTTTACAGGGACGTGTGCCAAGCAGAAGACTATTTTGTATAGAGCTACTGTTAAGTACCAAGTTATAGAAGGGATGCCAAATGCCTTCTCAAAAAATTATTACAAATCAAATGTATGTCTGATTGTTAGAGGTTGTTGCACATAACTATTTTGTTTCACCTGTTATTATTTTAAGTGTGTATTTATGTTTTTTTTAAATTTTATTTTAATTACATTCTGTTTTTAATTAGAATTAATGTTTCTCATTGGTTGTGTTTTTTTAATGTATGATTAAAATGAATGCAGGGATAAATGTTTTCTTTTTAGAGGGAGGTGTTATGAGTCACAGGGTGATGTTTGGGTGCTGAGGGATTTTTTTTGGGTTGTGGATTATTACTTTTGTATAAGCTGTAAAGTGTTTTCTGTTATGTGTGGACCCCAGGAAGACTAGCTGCATTGTAGCTGCTATTAGGGATCCCTAATAAACTAAACAGAGTATTTCTACACAGTGGTCTTGCTACGTTTACTACATGATCTGAGTACTTCTTCCAACCTCTGCTTTTCAGCGGTGGATTTACAGATAAGAAGTTTATATGCTATAGTGTCATTCAGCCACTGTAATGAGGGATTTGCCTTTGTGAAAGTTTACTGAGTCAAATCTCATCAGCTTAATGTGATCTGGCGCTAGCCATGCTGGATCCCCTTATGCCAATTAATCCAGGTTGTAACTCACAGACTCCTGCTGACCAATTCACATCCATTGTTGATAGTTTTTGGCTGCAGGAGCCTCAAACCTCCTTGTTAGAGCCAAAAACCACAAGAAACCCACCACCTCTTTCAGCCCCATCATATTGTCTGTTGATTGCCAGCAATTAGTAAAGCCAGGCAGGCTGAGAAATGACAAGATGGGGCACGGCTATTGCAATGCATGGGCGTTGTTGGCTCACACGCCAGCTGAAAGCCTCGACAATGTTTGTTAACCCTAGGGGTCACGACTGATTCACTAGCGCAGACAGAAAACAAGATTTATGTAGCACAAATCAATACGCAGTCAGACTTCTGCAATTGTGGAGCGCCAATCCAGGCACTTCTCTCTATCAGTCTAACATGACACTAATGTGTTTTTATTCCTGTTTAACCCAGCCAGCGAGGAATCTGTTGGCAGGCCAAGACGGACACAGTGAGGAGCAGGCTGCCCTTGATTAGTCGGGGAACACATGGCAACATGCAGAGGCTGATGCAATGGCCTATCAGTCTTCAGGTTTCCTGCTGGGGGTTGTTTATCCACTGTTTATCCATCGTGCGAGAAATCAGCAATTTACATCCCAGCGCCTGACAGTGTATCAAACGGACTAATGACAGTGTACTTGGGTGTTGATCCCACTCAGTGCTGTCTTAAGTAAATTAGAATGAATGCAGTCCCTCCGAGAGTGTTCGCTAACCAACCTAACCGCTCCTCTTTATTCTCCCTGCCATCGGCTCTGATTTCATTAACATTGCTTGTCAACGGAACACAAAAGGACACACACCTGGCAGAACACTCGCCTGCAAACAACTCCAGAGTAAATTATTGTACAGTAGGAATCCTCTTCTTACAAGCTGGCAGGCCAATAATGTAAAATTTGTTTAATGTCCTCCCCACTTACCCTGTTAAAGGGGGGTGTGTGGGGAGGGGAGGGGGGGATTGGAAAGTGACATGAGTGACGGGCGGTATTCTCTGAGCATTGACCAGCAGGCACAAAAGAGGATTTGAGTCCGGTGCCAAGTTCTATTTCAGGGGCTGCATTCCAATTGATTAGGAGGCTTGTGAAACAAACGCTGGTGACAGAAACGAGAGTACGGCCCTGGCAACTGTTGGGCACGGTGCCAGGTGTACAGTCTTCCCTTGCAGCATCTCTCTCTCTCTCCCTCTCTCTCTCTCTCTCACACACACACACACACACACATTAGTGACACATTAACGACACCCACAATGTGACCACTAGGATAACTTAGCAGCATTATCTCTCTGCATGTGATTATGTATTGGCAGGGGTGGGAGTAATGAATTACAACTACTCATGTTACTGTAATTAACTCAATTTTGGGGTTATTTTTATGAGTATTTTTTAACCACAGTAGTTTTACTTGTAGTTGATTAATATTTCAGTGATGTAACAGCAGCTCTACATGAGTACAGATTTTCAATCACTGGTTTATAATAATTGCATATGCAAGTTTAAAAACATTTTAGTATGCTTTTAAGTTTAACAGACAGAATCCTTGCTTTGTCTGTGTGTTTGGCCTTAGTTTGATCCATTCATACCTTTTATCATTTATCAGAGAAATGTGCTTTATTGAAAGTAGATATTTTATATGGATCTCCTCTAAATATCTAAATATCAGTGGTTAAAAAGTAACTAATACTCTGAGTAGTTTCTAAGAATAACACTTTGTACTTTTACTTAAGTATTTTTTTAACCACAGTAGTTTTACTTGAGTAATATTCCAGTAATGTAACAGTACTTCTACTTGAGTACATATTTTCTGTACTCTTTCCATCACTGGTAATATCACATAGAAAACTACCACTGCTGCAATGCATTCATGTATTTTCCAACACTACAGGGACATAGACGTTTAAATAATTGGCATGACCACCTGGCTCATGGACCCTAACATTTAATTATAATAATCAAGTCTCAAGTAAAGCCACTGTCTGTACACTCCTAAAAAGAAAACAACATATTACTTTAAACACAGCTGATACAGGAATAAATTAATGACTAACATTCTTATTATTGTCAGGCATACAGCTCTGTATAAGAGCCCGCACAAATTAATAAAAGCTAAATCCAGAATCCGACGTATGCATCTACAAAGAAGCCAAAACCAAAGAGTTCAAATATGTTGCACGGTACAATGCATAAATCCCTAACAACACACACACACTGTATAATTATAATACTGCAGAACTTAGAATAAATTAATGAAATAGTCTCGCCTTATTTTCCAGGCTTTAAAGGGCAGAGTCCAACAACACATCCAAATTCAAACAGTAGAGTTTTTTTAATCATGTGTACACCAGAATATTTCAGGGTGTTGTCTCAACATTTCATAGAAAATAGACACTCTTAAATCAACAAGTCTGTCAAAGAATATTTAACTTACTTTCCATTTCTCAGCTCACATAAACTGTTTTCCTCCTGAATAATAATTTTCAATCTAAATCTCAACGGTGCAACTAAAGATCTTTGGCGTTTAGAATAAAATGAATAGAATATGAGAGAAAATACTTTTTCTGCAAAAAGGCAGAAATGTGTCTGCAATTAAAAAGGGTTCATTAAAACATAATATCACATCCAGACAGGAGTCATTAAACACACGTCTGTGAAAACACAAAACACAATAGAAGCTGCATTAAAAGCAGCACCGGGTACACTGAAGGTTAAATAAATAGCAAGCTGGCTTCATAAAGTGCATAAGTGAGATGTACCCTGTGAGTCAAGATTCAGGGCCATACTTTTGTTTAATATGCATACATGCACTTAGTTTTGGTTTTGAAAAGACACATTTTCAAACCATTTCTCTTCAAACTTGAATAAAATCTTGCTATTGATGGAATTAACATTAAAACACAAAGTATTCCTGTCAGTACAGAGCCAGTAATCTGTAACTTATTACACTTCAAAAGTAAACTTCCTGACACTGATTAGGATCATGGCAAACATTTTATTCTATTTTATCTATTTTATCTATTAAAACTAGGTGGAATATGGTGCTTTTGACTGTGGTATTTTTTAAAAAGCACTAGGCTCATTAAAACAGAAACACAAAACAATGACATGAAGTCATTAGGAACACATTGATTGACAAAGTCATGAAAAATGTGAATGATAGAATAAAGCACCAGTGAGATATGACGAAAAGCACACGTATGGAGTCTGCAGGAACCACAGTCAGTAGGATGAGAGTTAAAGGCCGTTTTTTCTCTCTGAGCCAGAAATCTCCACTTCAGTAGCTCTTACACACACCTAACTTTCCAGTTTCATTCTGATCTATATTCTGATGGTTTTTACTGAGGGGTTTGTTTGTATATAATTAATAGCCTGATTTATAGAACATATTATTTCTAAAAAGCATGGCAAAAATGTGTTTTTTTTTTTGTGGTATTTTCTGATTTATGGAGTGATAAAATGAGATATTTAAATAATCCCTCTGCACAAACATTTGACTCTAATATGTCAACAAAATGAAACAAGATTTTTAAAACCTGCCTTTAATCCAATGTTCAGATTTCTCTTCTGGAAATGTACGCACATTAGCACATTTTTAGTAAGATAATGCCTCATGAGTGTATTTAAACATAACATTTAAAAAAAAACTTGTGATACAAAAAATGATTGTCTTATTGTAAGCAATCAACCGAGGATGTCTCATGGTGATATCTATTAGTTACATTTTTTTTACCCTGCAATCCCAGAGACTCAGAGAAACAAGCATAGTTTTATCCTCGCCTGGTTGCTCTGGCCTTGACATGCCATAACACTCCTCCACTACACACTGCACGGCCTGTGTGTGTGTGTGTGCGTGTGTGTGTGTGTCAATGTCTCACTCCAGCACACCCTGAGAGTCCTTGTCTAGAGACCTTGAGTGCTAAAAAGCACGGGGCCCCAGCACTTCTGGGAGAGAGGGAGCAACAAAAAAAAAAAACTCTAAACAGATAAGAAACATCTCCGGCAGCAGGAACGAGTCGTCCTGAACGTTTCCCTTCTTCCACGCTGCGCCTCTGACGTCTGCAGATAATAACTGTAACAAGTTCACTGTTAACCGGACAGATCTGAGCATAACAGACAATGAACTTTGCATCGGCATCCGAGCTATGTGTATCAGCGTGGCGTCCACAGGTGTGTCGCCATGGCTCGGAACCAAAGGAGGGAGGAGAAGTGCTGAGTGAGCACGCAGACAACAGCTACTCTGTCTTTCTCAAACAATCTTCAAGGTCCCTGCGGACGGATAAATGTCCAAGAGGAGGCGCCTTCCCAGGAGAGACTCATCTGGAGCTTTGCAGGGTAAGTCCTCTTCATGCCTCATTCATTTCATAAACTTTATTTCATTCTTAAAAGATGCTGGAAACTTGTGAAATGTCATCCAAACTGGGGTAACCACACAGCTCAGAGGTAGCTTATATCATCTATGTCAGGTGCTTTATTTTATATTTCCAATTTTTCATGACTTTGTCAATCAATTTGTTCCAAATGATATCATTGTTTTCTGTTTCTGTTTTAATTAGTGCTTTTTTTTAAAAAAAATACCAATGTATTGGGGTGACACCAGTCAATTCCGCCTATGTTGTTTTAATAAATAAAATAGAATAGATAGACACAATGTTTGCCATGGGTCCTAATTTAAAGTATCAGCACTCACAGTCATTTTGAAGGAGAGACACAGATGCAGCAGACTATATTTCCTCTATTTTCGTGCAAATTAACTTTCCTAAAATATAATAATCTGTTTTACAGAGTACATAACTAATCAGAGAAGAAATACATTTTACTTTGATGGTTGTTTCTTATAGTAGTTTATTCTGTAGTCCTTGCATGGTGGGATGAGGGGTCAGCATTGTTTTTATTTAAAGGTAGAATATGCACTTTGTTTCATTTTTCATTTGTTGCCTCTACATGTCAAGCAATCTCAGTTTTTTACTTCTGTTGTCATGTAACTGACCAACTTTTTTTTCTCCCCTGTCCTCCAGGCTTCCAGCGCGCAGAGACCGGACTGCAGGACTCTTTGCACTCGCTGTTCCTTTTTCCTAAGCATATACCTTTTTCATAAGTAACTTTAAAGCGGCATAGGGCATGGGAAAATGGGGCTGCAGAGGTATTCCACCAGGCAGACAGCCATTTCATCATCCTCTCCACATGACATGAGATGACCTCAAGGCACACACGCGCACACACACACACACACACACACACACTGCAACTTGCCATGGACCTTTGCAGTACAGAGAATATTCTGACACACTGACCGCAGGTGATTTTTGTCTCTCTGTGATTCAGTTTTTAGTGTAACAGCATAACTCAAATTGCATCATATTCATTCATGATGATGTGTGTGTGTGTGTGTGTGTGTGT
>JAOVVB010037365.1:0-15300 GCA_028570985.1 Heterobranchus longifilis
ATAGTGAAAAAAAAAAACTGGCCTGTTTGTATTTCTTTAAACCAATCACAATTGTCCTGGGTGGAGCCACGCTCCAGATACAGCGACGGTGCTTCTGCAAAATAGTGTCGGAAGGGAACCTGTTTCGGTGGAACACCTCCATGAAAATGATGTAAACATTATTATTTGTAGATTTTTATTCACTGAAAGAACAGAGCAGGCCTGCATTATTACTTCAAAACCTTTCAGCCAGTAGGTAACAAGCTCGTCTTGGTTTGAAGTGAAATGTTTTGTTGGTGGATCATTGTTTTTTTCCCTCCCTTATATTCAAAATACATATTGTCGACCAAGCCTGTCAAACCTTATCCTGGTGCACAAGCATTGACATCCGCCCCTCCTTTAAGTCTTTAGTTACATAAACGCTAAGCCTTATGTAGATATGCAAAATATGCCCACACTTGTGTTCCGCTCACCCAAAGGTCATATGAAACCGTCACCACATCTCCAACACCTGTTCATGTAATCCTCACAACGGCTCAGGGTTGTTCCTGCAACATTTGGTAGGTTCACAGAGGTCAGAGGTCAGTGTCAGATTAAGTAGGTATCAGTGTCTCATGCACAACTGAAAGCTGTTGCTCCAAATTGACAACTGGCCTTAATCACACAGAAGCCTTTTTTAACACGGGTGGTGGGAAACTCCATCTGGAAGACTTATCGCTCTGTTCTTACCAACCAGCATACATACACACATTTACTTTTTACACAAATAGCAACAAATATCAACAAGTATCAGTGTTGGCAGTCGAGCTGCAAAGATTAATTGATTAGCTGTCAACTATTAAATTAATCACCAACTATTTTGATAATCGATTAATCTGAGAGAAAAAGTTGGATGGTGCATCCTCCTTGATTTGTCAAAATGATTACATCATCGGTTTTGAAATGTATTATATTATCGGTAAAATGTTATTACAATATCAGTCAGGACATTTTATTATATTATTGCATTATTGGGTTTGATCAGGTTAAGTGCAAATTTTTATTACATTTTCAGGAAATTATTACAATATTGGATGCTACATGCAGATTATCAAATGTATTTTGTCTTACTTTGTACTTTTATTAGGAGAGCAAAATATTAGACACACCTCAGAATATAATGGAGTTCAGTTCACCACCACCACAAAAATTAAAGTCTTTAAAAATGACAAAATGTGAATAAATAAGAAATGACTGCTATAAGGATGGGACAATAATGGATTTTATAGTGGATCGTGATAAAAAACACTCGCAATAAGTTGATCGTTGTGAATATCCATTATCATGAATATCATGAATATCCTCACAAATTGACTGCAGTTTACTACAGTGTCCTATCTGTGATGCAATACTAATATTTGTTTCTTAAAAACCCATAATGTTAAAAAAAAAAGTCACAATTTTATGAGAAAAAAAGTCGTAATGTTTCGAGAAAAAAGTCACATCTAAGCTAAATGTAATGCAAAGTGATTCCAGTGTTTTAGTGCCGTTTTAGGACTTTTAAACACATTTCGTTGATTATCGGGATAATAATTGGCAAACTAACTAATAATTGCAGCCCTACGTTAAATAATAACATTTCTGAACGTAGACTTTTCAAGTTGCTTCTACCTGCTAAATAATGAAATCCACATAACTGCGTTCTTAATAAAGCCTGACCAATGCTAAACTAAGAGTTACAGAAATTCAATAACAATATAATGGCCAATCAAACTTTTTTTAAACATAAATGCAAACTAAAAAAAATAAAAATGTTAAAAACAACATTTTTTACACCTGTGTGCTGCAGTGCCTTATTACAGCTTCTTATCACCTGATATATAATATAAAACTAATATCAGCTGATTTATCGACACAAGTGGATTTATGAGTCCGGCTCTATTTTTTATTTATTTGTTGTTTTTATTAATAAAATGTCCCCTCTGGTCACAATGCTTTAGCTGAAATATCATCACATTATCAGCAGGGCAGAACTGATTTGATACGCCGGATTAGATACATCACTGTCATTATAAAACAGAAATCAATTTGCAATTAGTACAGAAATTGAAATTTGGGGAGAAAAATAGAGTGCTGGTATCAGATCCGTACCTGCATCTGTATCTGTGAAAGAAAGTGTAATCAGTATCAGTGCATCCCTAATTATCAACACTGAGGCATTCACTCAGAAATATTGTGATATTTGTCATCCTGTCATGTAACTACCAATAACAAATCTTTTAGTGAAATGTCTTCATGATTTTACAGTTTCAGTGTTGTATTAGAGGATATCACTCAGGACAGTGTGTTAAAATCATGTGTTTTATACTCGGATCTTTCCAGTCATCTGATTGATATTTAATCTTTTCTAAAAGGCACTTGTTACTCTATAATAATAATATGCATGGGATGATGTGAAAATTTCATGTCACAATTATCCTTGCCAAAAATAATTGATTCACAAATTTCTTCTCATAAATTTGTGACTTTTTTTCTTGAAACATTATGACTTCTTTCTCATAAAATTGTGGCTGTTTTCTCTCAACATTACGACTTTTTTCTCATAAACTTGTGGCTTTTTTTCTCAAAACATTACAACTTTTTTTCTCCTAAAATTTAGTTTTTTTCCCTCTAAACATTATGATCGTTTCCCTCAACATTAAGACTTTTTTCTCAAAACATTCTGAGTTATTTTATTTATTTGTATTGCATCACTGATAGCACACTGTAGTAAACTGCAGTCCATTTGTGAGGATATTCACAATTACCCCGATAATGTAAATTCACCACAATCAACTTATTGTGTGTTCTATTATTTATAAAAAATCTATTATTGTCCCATCCCTACTCTATAACAATAAGTTTATTTATAAAGCACCTTTCAAGAGCAGACGTCAAAGTGCTTCACAATAAAAGGCAAAAATAACAAGTAACATACAAGAGGCAGACATGAAAAACAGGCATCAAGTTAAAAACATAAAATACATTTGTCCAACAACGCCCCGAGTCCTCCCTGACATTATTCTGCGTTTTAAATCGTTGGTCATCCTCCAGAAGAAGAACATCATCTGACCGGCATGTGAAAACTCTGCAGGCCTTCACATTTCTTTTTACTTTTAATTGTGCAACAGAAAAAAAAATTCCAAATTGCCGACCGTGAAGCAAAGACGCCTTATCACCTCAAAGATTAGATGTGCTCCTACATTGCACAACTACAAGAACAAGCATTTTACAGATAAAACTACAAGCCTGTCGGAGCAGCACTACAGCAACATATGGATATTCTGATCTTGCTTTCTATTAGAATCATATTGTTTTCATAAGTAAAGAGGTAAAAAGTAAACTCCAAAGTACGGCTTACATTTTGTACTAGGGATGGAACAATAATGGATCTTATCGTGGATCGCGATAAAAAAACACAATAAGATGATTGTGGTGAATTTCCATTATGGAGATAATCGTGAACATCCTCACCAACTGACTGCAGTTTAATACAGTGTTCTATCTGTGATGCAATACAAATATTTATTTCTTTAAAAAAGAAAAAAGTCGTAATTTTTCGAGAAAAAGTGTCACAATTTTATAGGAAAAAAAGTCTTCATGTTTTGAGAAAAAACTCACAATATTATGAGGAAAAAAATAGTTAATGTTTTGAGAAAAAAGTCATAATTTTATGAGAAAAAAGTTGGAATGTTTTGGGGAGAAAAAAGTTGGGATGTTTCAAGAAAAAAATCGTAAGAGTTTTAAGCATATTTAGTTGATTATCGGGATAATATCATGAATCGCAATTATTTTGGTCAGGATAACCATGACATGAAATTTTCATATCGTCCCATGCCTAATTGTGTCGATGAAAGTTATTTTGAAAAGCAAGATTTTTCAAGAAGCAAATTCTAGCACCTAACCTTGAATGTTTAATGGTTAAAATCATCAATTTTCCAAACTTTAAAGACCACTAGGCGGCACAATATATCGTTTTTTATCGTCATTGCAATATCAACTTTCGCAATAAACACATTGCGAAAGACAAGGATTTTTGTAGTTAGTTGAAAGAGAGTATCGGTAGAAAACTGCTCTTTAAAATGTCTTTTTTCTTTTTTTAATGGTGCCTTTTGTGTTCACTTCAATTTGTTCTGTAAAATGTCAGAAATAACTTCCTTTCAGTTTTTTTTAAATTCAACAAGCAATTTGTTGTATTTTAGCAGAATCCTGAAAGCAGCAGAACTAATATGAGTTATTTATCGCAAGTGATATCGTTATCGCAATATTCTATGTTATCGCATATTTTCCTCATGTCGTGCAGCCAAACACCAAACCCAAAAGTATTCTGTTTACAACGACATAAAACGGAGGCGAACTTTCACTTTCAGCAGCTGCTGAACCCAGAAAATGTTTGTTTTTTGTGTTCATAACCGACTTTAATCGACTACAGAACAAGTTGCGAATTACTTTTCTGTCAACTCGACATATTGATCGATCAGCATGAAGTCCTCACTGTGATGAACACACGATGTGACCCCGTCACCTCTGGCGTCTCTCTCTCTCTCTACTGTAAAACTGTGCGTCATAATCATTTGGCGAGCTGCATAGAGGCAGGCCTACTTGGCTCGGCGCTGCCGGTGTCGAATGGCAGACGTGACACATGAGACTGTTGGGAATGTTGTTTGAATAATTTTAGTTTATGACAGAGTTGATGGGTGAGTCAGAGAGAACATGTTGAGTAGCAGGCTAGCCTTGGCTTTGTAGAAAAAATATATTAAAAAGACTTATGGCGACTGAAGCTTTGTGAAAGCAAAGAAATGTATTTGCTCTTCATATTTGACAAACATCTTTCCCAGAGCTTTAACTTTCACTTTGCACAGGATGAGGACAGAAACGTAAGCGTCTGTAATAGAATAAAAGCTTTTCAATTCAAGATTGTACACAGAGCTCATAGATCTCCTTCCCTTACGCCGTAAGTTTGATGCCAACTTCTCTCCTCGATGTCTCAAGTGCAAAACAGAGACATAGTCTTGCTGGAAAATACAGAGGTTTTGGCATATCATATTAAAGGGTGGGAAATTAATACAATTTTAGCCATTAATCTAGAACATGATCCAATATGCATGCTACTTGGGATACCAAATATCTTTATTACTGATAAATATAAAGGGAAACTATGTAAAATGCAAACATTCTGTGCAAGAAAGTGCATACTTCTGAATTAGATAACAGAAAAAGTCATAACATCATGTGCAATACATATTCAACATCATCATCATGTGCAAGATCACTTTTAATATCATGTGCAATATTACTTTAATATCACTGCCAATATTTTTATTTAGTATTTTCAATATCACTGCCAATGCACAATATTACTTTTCTGTTTTAGCTTACTTATTTATTAAACATATCTTACTTTTATTGTTATTTTATTAGGTACTGGATATAGCATGACTCCTTACACACTTTAAATGTATTACTCCATTGTTGTTGCTTGTATTCTTATGAATGTATGCATATTCTATAGGTATGTTGTTGTAATTTTTTGAGCAATGTCTGGCACAATAACTCCCTTAGGGATTAATTAAGTTATATCTTAAGTCCCAACTTAAACACAGTGGCATGAGGTCATACTTGATTATGTTTCTTTAGATTACTTGACATGTATGCTGCATTTTAAAGTCTGTATTTCTTAGAACATGGGAGCCTTTTATTTCCTATATTGGATTGCTAACTATTGTTACTACAGGGTTTATGTATGGTATTTTTGGTTAAGTTGTTTTTTTATTTTACATGATGTAATGAGTGGAGTCTATTTCCTGTTTGTATCTGTGAGCCGAGTTGAGTTGTTTTGTTGCTCTGTTAAATCAATAAACATACCTATAAAAAAAAAAAACTTTCACTTTGCACAGCAGAATAGTCAGTGGCCCCTCAAAACAAAAACAAAACACGCCTTTTCTGCATTGAACTAGCATCTACATATGTAAATATAGCAATATGACTATTCTTTAAGGTTAAAGCAGAGGGGCAAAGTTCCCGATATTCATGCATGATGAGTCCCATCAGTGTAAACAAGCAGCGGCTCCAGCCCAGACACCCAGACAGTGCAGTGTGCTTGTGTGCACGTCAACAAGCTAACAGGCTAGCGTTAGCACCAGGCTAGCTGGTTAAAACAACCTCCAGCCTGAACTAAACTTTAACAACAAAGTTTAACATGTTTCATAAATATAAAGTTTAGGGGGTCCTCGAGCATCACCACAACAGCCACGGGACCAAAACAGCCGTGCTAGTTAGCTAACAGCTAGCATCCCATTCAATAACACAGACAAAGCCAAAAGAGCTAAAGCTAGCTTAACCACAACCGTTTGCGCCCAAATTTTTTGTTCGGGACAACTCACCACAAAGCGGGGGACCTGGCAGCTATCACCCGGCTGTTAGTTCAGCACGTACCCGCTGCCCAAACTCACCTTTCCCGTAAAACTTTTTGCCGCTGGTCACGTCGAAGATCTTCATGTTGACGGCCATCAGGATGCGGGGGTTCTGGAGTCCGTCGTACTCCCGCAACTGCTCCAGAGTGAAGTCCCGTCTCCTCATCTTGGGAAGCGCCGAGGCCTCGTCGCCCTGGGCCGCGGCGGAGACGAGCCGCCTGCCCCACCGCCGGTACACCGCCAGACAGACCACCACCACCGCCACCAAAATACTGATATTCAGCAACATCGTGCCGAGGCCGAGCCCGTCCGACTCTTCCGCTGCCCCCTGCCCGCCGCTGGTGTCAACTGGTCCGCTCGAACTGTCTCCATCGTCCGCCATACTGCTCGGTTAGCGCCTACCCGCCCCTGGCCGGATGCTGCGTTCACTGCCCGTCGGGAAAAACGGAACCACTAGTTGAGCGTGTTACATTGTGTTCTCTGGTGACATGTACAACTAACGATTACTTTCACCATCGATTGTTCTACAGATTTTTTTAATCAATGTCTATCACTAGCAGTCGTGGCACTGGTACTCAGATGATCTGTTACTTGAGTAAAAGTAACAAAAAGTAAAATAATAATAACTTTATTTATATAGCACCTTTTAAAAACAGAGTTTACAAAGTGCTTTGACAGACAAAGCAAAGCACAATGTGCAATAAATACATAAGCACTTAAAAAAAAATTTAAAAATTTAAAAAAACGTCTATCTATCTATCTATCTATCTGTCTGTCTGTCTGTCTGTCTGTCTGTCTGTCTGTCTGTCTGTCTGTCTACAAAAGTCAATACAACAGAGAGCTAAACAGTAAGGCAAATCAAAGCAAGACACAATTTGGGTAATTAAAAACAAGAAGAAGGAATGACAAAAAAAAATACAATTAGACAGAATAAAAGCAGTAAGAGCAATGAAGAAATGACATGAAAAGTAAAAATAAATACAATCAAATAAATAAAAGAGATAACAGTAGTAATGCTACAGTGTGAAAATATTGTGTTACAAGTGAAAGTCATGCTTTCAAAAGTACAAAAGCATAAAAATCTACTCAATCTTAGTCTTAATCTATAATATCTTAATCTATAGTAATACATTATAATTTATTAATTTATTTATACTTTGTATCAATAAATCTGCAAAGTAACTAAAGCCGTCAGATAAATGCAGTGAAGTAAAAAGTGCAATATTCACCTCTGAGATGTAGTTAAGTATAAAGTTACATAAACTGGAAATACTCAAGTAAAGTCCCTTAAAATTGTACTTAAGTACAGTATTTAATTTGTTAGTCTCCACCACTGCTCACAAATTTTCCCGGAGCCAATGTGACATTTTACATTTTACACGTCACCAAGAGTCCAAAATCCAAATGTCATCATCTACTTTGTTATTTACTGTCATCAGAAAATATTCACAGTTGAGCAGCTGGAACCACTAATTTGTTTTAACCTAAATTACTTAATTACACATTTAATTTGTCGATTATTATTTTTTGTCTATTGACTAATCGATTATTCGACTAATCCTCATCTGGTTTTGACATTAAAATTACACCTTTTTCCCCCAAAAAAGTTATTTTTAATGCATTAGTGAAATCGCAGATACATGTTTTTACTATGTTGTGACAGAAAACAGTTTCAAAGTAAGAGACAACATTGACACACATGACAATATGTGTCCCAAACACACATCAGAAAATATCAGGTGCATTTTGGGACAAAACTCACACTAGTTTGGCACCAATAAGATGACAAAAACCCAACAAATGAAACTATTAAACATTAAAAACCCTGTAATTACACAGATTCAGATCCACTTCTCACTCAGAGTTGAGATTTACGAGGGACACGTGAAGGCAACAAAACACACGCCTACCTGGACTGTTGATGGTTTTTGTCCCTCCGTCGGGACCCGTAGTTCCACAAACAGCCACTAACTTGTAATAAAACTAAAATAACGCAGTAATTTAAATATTTTATTTTCTCAAACTTCTTTAAATATTTACTAAAGGGTTATATATATTCTTAAATGTGTGAAATTATGATAATTTTCAGGCCAAAATATGCATTTTTGATATAATAAATGCCATTTTCTTTCTTTTATGTTCAAATGATATTTTTTGTTATTTATTTTTCAATTTTGTCAATGTGACATAATACAAGCAGGACAACACAAGAAACATGAAACAGTGGAATGCCATTTATGTCAATATTGAATAAATAAATAAATACATATGCCTATGAAATAAATCCTGTAATAAATAAATGAGGTAATAAATGTAAATATAAATATAGAAATTAGTCAACATAGTTAAATAAGTAAATAAACAAATAGTTTTTTTTCAAAGAACTGCTTTTATTTATTTCAGGGGACTTTTATTTCACAATTCCACATATAGATTAAGAAAGGGAAATAAAGAGTGTGAGAAAATGTGGAATTATGAAATAAAAGTCCACAGAAATAAATACAAATAGTCCTTTGAAAAACATTAATTCTTTTTCATTTATTTAAAAAAAAATAAAAACCTGTTTATTGAACTTTGTTGACTCATTTATATATTCATATTTACATTTATTTATTGATTTAATATTGACTTAAATTGCATTCCATATAAACAGCCATGATTTTAATACACTACATTTTTTTAGCTGTTTTTTTGGAGTATTATAAGTATTTATGAGTATGTATGAAAGCGTGTTGTGTAATTGTGTCATTTTATTTAATGTTATATCTGTGGTTGTCTTTTGGTTTTTAGCTTCACACACATCTGTTTCCGCAGCGTTGCCCTTTTTATTCCGCCATTATCTGAATGTTATTTACACACTTTGTGTAAACACTTTCTCCTGCGTGTTTACTCTGTTACAGGTTTTAACCAGTGAAATGCACTCCTGTGGAAATCTTACTTTTGATACGCAGTCGATTTTAGATCATCAAAGTTGTTGCTGGGAACGAAAACCTGCTCGTCAGGCTCGGTGCGTCGCCCCCGGCAACAACACCAGAAAATACCAAAAGGTAGACGAGAGGGAGAAAATGTGCAGAGTCAGCGAACAGAAAGTAGGACAGATCACACCAACAACAAGTTCATACAATCAACTGTTATTTTATATTTTTTTGCATTTTACAATTCAAGACTGTGGCATTAACATGCATTGCTTTATCCTAAAACACACTCAAAACCACGCTACCGATAAATCAATTCTTAAAATCAAAAAAAAAAAGAATAATTGAATAATAGCAAATGATTTTTTATAGTATTTACATTTTTTTTTCTTTAAATTCAAACCTTTTTTAAGTCCATTGATGAAAGTAAAGGAAAGTTAATGATTTAAGTGCTCTAGAGCACCAAGCCTCAAACATAATATGAACTTCAAGCTAAAGTATATGGTAGTTTTATGATGCTAGCTTCACACCCATAATTCCAGCAGAAACATTTCTTTTTTTTTTTAATATATAATATTCAATAGCAAAAGCCATTAAAAACTGATTACCTAAGACTATTCCATCAAATCAAGTAAAAATAAAAACAAGAATAAAACAATAAATTATACTACCTCTGGGTGTAAAACGGGACTTAAATGTAAAGCTTCCCACATAAATTTGTCATTATTTCTGCAGGTTTTTTATAAAATTAAAAACCAACGTTAACGGTGATGCAAACATCATGTTAATGAGCCTCGGGGGGGAACTCCTTCACGAATTTATGACTGCAGCTTTGATTGTCATATGATGAAAAAAAAAAAAAAAAAAAGATATTGATGTCGAGAAAAGAACCTGCAAGTGATGTCAGTTTTAAACCCCAAATAATCAACTGGGAAGACTTTTTTAAAAAAGTGAAATTTGGACTTTGTTTTCCGTCTCCGATCGCCCTCCGGTCCTCCTCAGATTAAGGCACACGTATCTCGTATCTTGGCAAACTAGAATCACAGTTACACAGGCGGAGAGCTCCGTACAGACCGGCGCTCTTTACAGATCGTGATCGAAGAGTTTTGGCATCTGAGAGAATAAAAAAAAAAAAAAAAAAAAAGGCAAAATGCAGGGAATGCATTTTTTTTGTTTGTTTTTTTTGTAAACGTTACGAGCGCACAGATTCAAGCTCACTGCCTATGCTTGCTTTAAAATGAAATGCACAGATAAAAACAATCAAATTAAGTCAACCACGCTCAGTCCTCTCTTCATACCCCAAAACGTTTTGCCGCTGAAAAGAGCGAACGCTGATCTCAGAGCTGCTGCACGCCGCCGCCGCCGCGTCGTCGCTCTACATCTCTTCTGTCCGAACCCTCGCCGACAGGAGGGAGGAGCTTCATTTATTTGGTGCAACACTTTCCTTCTTTACGGCTCCAGACTCGCTCTTCTTCCCCTGCTGGGCGCCGGCTGTTTTCTGGGCGTTGTCTTTGGGTGTGTTCTGTGCGGCGGCGGCGGCGGCGGCGGCGGTGGAGGACTTGGAAGCCTGCGTGGGTTTTGAGGTAGTGTTGGAAGGATGTCTCCGACGCCTCCCTTCATCCCCGGCCGAGGATGAGTGGCGTCTCCTCCTGCCTCCCTCCTCTCCCATCGGCGGCTGCGGACACACAGGGGTCAGAGGTCATTCCACGAAGACACGCCAAACAGGAAATGATAAAAATCCCGCCTCTAGACCCCTGATCCGACGCCTACGTCTCAGATTTGTTCAACAACAAACAATAAATCTACTTTTGTACCCAATCATTCGGTTTCCGCAAGTCTTAAAAAGTCTAAAATCCAATAATCTGAATTTTAGGCCTTAAAATGTCTTAAATGGGATTTTGAGAGGTCTTCAAAATTGTTTGGATTATGAAGCAGGGTTCCCACTCTTTAAGAAATCATTTTCCAGGACTTTTCTGGGAGTTTTTCTAGAAAATACAGGACAGCACCTGCTCACGAGGCTTGCTGTGACAGTCGGTGTTACCGGTGTTTACATGGTGTTGGGGCATACAGCGATTACATTACTGTCCCACTGCTTGCTTTTTTAAAAATAGAAATAAAAACTCATTTAGTTTATTTTTGCGTATCAGCTGCTGCACCGTGCAGCAGCAGCAGCACAGAGGAGTCAGATTTAACTTTAACAACAAGACGATGACAGAGAGTTAATGTCAAAGTGAAAAAATGAAGAATGAGATCATTTATATCATATATCTTTATTGTTTATAATAGATTATCAGTGTGTTTTCTTGCAAGATTCACTCGCAGCTCACTGAGAAAAACTACCAGAAACTAAATCCTGAGTCGACTGCGGATCTCTGTGCGTATAACTGTAGTTATATGAGTTTCTGGTCTACCGCTGCCTCCATCGCTCAGTTTGTTTGTTTGTTTTGTTAGTTCCTAACCCTTTTAAAAACACCAAAGTCACACAACCGGACTCACCACCACCCTGAAGTCCTCCAGGTTCTTGAACTGGGACAGGTGTTCCTGCAGCTTCGGGTCGATGGGCTGGTTCTTCATCTTAGAATATTTCAGGAAGGCCCAGAACTTCTCCAGTCCGTACAGCTGGCCTGCAGGAAACACCACAACAAATCAACACTTCACTGTCAAATACTGCTCAACATATAAACAAAACAACACAAAAGTCTCAATGTTTTGGATGTCGGAATGTTTCCAGAAAAAAGTCGGAATATTTTCAGGAAAAAGTTGGAATGCTTTGAGAAAAAAGTTGTATTGTTTCGAGAAAAGAAATCGCAATGTTTTGCAAAAATGTCGTAATGTTTGAAGAAAAAGGTCGTAATGTTTCGAGAAAAAACATCTTAATGTTTTGAGAAAAGTCGTAGTATTTTAAGAAAAAAAGTCGTAATGTTTCGAGAAAAAAAATCGGAATGTTTGAAGAAAAAAGTCAACAAAGCAAAATGTAAGATAAAGTGATTCCAGTGTGTTTTCGTGTCATTTTAAGAGTTTAAAGCATATTTTGTTGATTATCGGGATAATCCAGTGAATCCCAGTTATTTTGTTCAGGATAATCGTCCCATGCCTTATCATAACTTGTTTGTTTTTTTGGTTTTTGGTTGAGCGAAAGGTTTTTTCCATCCACCTCAGAACTCAATTGGATCTTTAAAAAATGTTCAGGTAGGAGCCTGAACTCAAGGTGAGTTTGTTTGTGATCTTTGGATACATGTGCACAAAAATCACAAGAAAACCTCGAGGCACTCCTTCTGGAAACAAATAAAACACCTTGAGGCATCAAGCCTTCGTCACGAGTCAAAAAAAAAACAGACGAGCTGAAACGCCTCAGAATTTGTTGTTTTAAAAGAGAGCGCCTTGAAGTTTTCTTGTGATTTTTGTGTACAATTGTTTACTGTAAACTGCAGTAATGAGCATCCACTGCAGTAGAAATACAGCAACTTTCTGGGTGTGTGGGGACATAAAATCTGGCTAATTTTAATCTCATCTACTCATTTTAAAAACAACTATTTTTGGGCGAATTCTGGTGTAAATTCAAAACAGTGACTCTTAGTTTTTAGATGTTTGCTTGTATTTAGAGTAAAACAAATACAGGCTGTGTCTGAAATCAATAATATACACTTTTATATAGTTTTACTCTGTAGTGAGTCCCACAACAGTAAGTTTTGCATCTTTAACCCTTTAAGACAGGGTAATAATAATAATAACAATACATTTTATTTGTAAAGCACTTTTCATTTGTAACCAGATCTCAAAGTGCTACAAGGTGAAATAACGAGAGCAAATAAAACAATTAAAACAATTTAAAATAACATAAAAACAACAGCAGGAAAAATCAATAAAAGTCAGAGATAACAAAATGCTCGGCTAAAAAGAAACGTTTTTAAAAAGTGTCGACAGTGGTGCAACGTTTCGGGACACGACGTGCGAGTGTCTTTTATTGATCCTATTGATATTTTATTAATGAACATTAGTGCAAAGGCAACACTTCACAGTAAAAGCCAAACGTTTAAGCTCTCGAGTGGTTTTCATTTCATTTTTCTATCTGCTTCAGAAGCTGAGAAATAAAGATTTTAATAAATGTTAAATAAAAGTTTAGGTTTCAGAATGTTTTTTTAAGAGCGCTCTTTAGGTGTTAATGGGTTAAAATGTGTTAAACTGCATTGTGAGATTATTAGCAGTTAGAGTTATTAGAGTAATTAAAGTTATTTATATATTTTTATTTGTCTCACACACACAAAAGCAAATCACACTGAACAAATATAAAGTATGTGAGGGTGTGGTAGAAACCTGTAAAGGCTCACATAAAAAAAAACACACCCAAAGGATGTACTAAAGATAAACTGGTTTACATTTTAGCTACAAAATCACCAGGACACTTTAAATACTAATGTAGGGTTTCATATAACAAAATGCAGAATTATATTTTAGAAAATAGGAAAGAAAAGATAATATCAAAGAAACAGCAGTATATCTACAGTTTCTATAAATCTCTTTTTGTACGGAGACACAGAAGAATCCATTAAAAGTACATTTTATTTCCACGACATAACTCCACGAAATCTGATAGAAAACTGACGGATGTTTTAAATAAAGCAGGATGAGGATTATTTTCCTGTCTGGTTGGATAATTATGGAAATGTGAATTTTTAACAAAATAATTTCTAAAACTAGAAGGTAAATCTGTGTTTTTGTATATAGCTTTAAAGACAAATGTAACTATAAATAACTGGAGTTTAAATAAGAGAGGTGCACTTGGTGTAACAGGAGTGTATATATATATATATATATATATATATCATACATTTCTCACTCTGAAATCAGACACTCAAATAAAATGGCGGACAGTAAATATGGTGCATTATAGTAAACAGAACGATTTTGAAAAAAATATCTAATTGCGATTATTTTTTATTATTATTTATTATTATTATTTTTGACTGATATTGCAATTTCGATATTATAGGGAATGATCCTTTTTACATAATTATTCTTATTTTTATTGAAACAAATGATCATGGTGTGATTTTTGCAAGAACAAAGATTTTTTTCTAAGTCTGTAGAGTAGGATTTGTAGGGCGGGGACGTCTCTGCAGCACGACAATATTTATTTAAAAAAAGCTATTTTGACACACATTTCGACTTCAAATATTGCGCCTCCTCCTGCGATTTAAAAACTGCAGTCGGCCGTATTGTGATTTTGCTGAATTGTCGTAGTAAACGGAGACAGTTTAAAGCCGTCTCATTTGTACTGTGTAAAGTTTCACCTGCAGATACGTTTATCTGATTAAAAGCTTTCTTATGTATCAGATAAAAAATGATTTCCCCGACACTGAAATAACTGTGCTTTAAGATAAGACTCCCATATGTGCATGAATCATCTTAATTATGATTTATCAGAGCAGGTAGTGACTCACGAGTAAAGTATCTGTCTGGTGACGGAGGTCAGACACGTGCTGCTTAGTGTTGTTTATAACTTCTTCTCTCTGACAGATCAGGTTTGAAAAACCAAAATAAGTCGGCTGGAAATAAAGCGGCTGCAGAAGTCTGAGCTAACAATCACTGAGTCTCTCTGTGAGGAAACCGTTTGAGAAATCGACTTTAATCCTTTTTTTCTTCAACACGTTCAGCTTACAGACGTGAAATCTGCAGTGAACTTTAAAGTCGGGTCAAGCACTTTAACGGGACAAATGTTGCTATTATTTAGCTTTTATAAGCTGCATATGAACAATTAATAAATGTTTGCAACACACTAAACAGATATAAGGATATAACAGCGTTTATCAATGTCTTTGTTAACAACTATAACTACTGCGGCTGAACAATTAATCTACATTTTATCCAAATCGCAATTTTAAATCGCAGGAGGCACAATATTTAAAGGCAAGGCAAGGCAAGGCAAATTTATTTGTATAGCACCATTCATACACAAGGCAATTCAAAGTGCTTTA
>JAOVVB010037383.1:0-15299 GCA_028570985.1 Heterobranchus longifilis
AAAACACCAGATTATGTTGAGTATATTCAAATTCAAGCATATTTCTAACATTAACGTTACACCTTCCCTAAACCTATGCTAAAAATAACTATAAAATAACAAAACACGTGAATCACTTGACTCAAAGATAATTCATTCATTAAATTAAAATGTATATAATAAAGTAGCTGGCTGGACTTAAATGAGTAGTCAGCTGTTTGGTTGGCAGCTGGCATTTATGGAAAGCTCTGTTAATGGCGTCGCAATTAAGACAAACAACAGCATACAACAACAGCAAGGGAGGAAAGAGAGAGATCTTTACATACTGTGCCTTAACAAACATGAGTCAGTAGGTGCGGCCATAACAAAGGCTGTTTGTTTGTAATATTAAGTCTAGCTCTTTTGGAAGTTAAGATTCCTGGAATATAACTGCAGTCAACTTATGTGTGTGTATTAAAAAAGATCAGCAAATCTGCAAAAGGTGGTTCTGCTACAGGTTAAGCAGTGAAGCAAGTGGCCACCAACTAATATCCTGCCTGCTGCTTTCTGCTTAAAGAGGAGGCCCCAGAGACACATTTAATTTAGGCAATAAAAAGAGACAAGAGGTGATAAAAGCATGAATGAATTCCTCCTAAGTGATAAATGCAGCCACATTAAAAGATTAACAGATTTTGTGATGAGAGAAAAACAAGACTCTGCACCTAAGCACAAAAGGTGTCTCAGAGACGACTCACAGGTAACAGCAAATTGGTTTTCTTTTAACCAGAGAAGACAGACAAAAATATACACTGAGAAACAGATGGGACAGAAAAAAGTGCTTGGTATTTAGCAAAAATGACCTTTATCAAAGGCCAAACGCCAATCAGTGAACAAGCTGGAATGACTTTCCTCATTTGTCTTTAGTGTCCCGATGCTACACATCCACAACGTGTGAAAACAAAATGTTAAGACAAACTGAAGTCTAAGACACTTACTGGCTTTACTTTTTCCTTCTGTGCTGCCCGGTCCTGCTGCATGCTTCTATTTAATCTGATCACACTTTTATCACAAATCTATCTGATCACGTTGCAGCATATTTTAGATACAAATGCTGTCTGACTGCTATAAGCTGAAAATGTTTCCTGTAGCATCAAATCAATGATAAAAATTAATCCTGGTTTTATAGAGGGGCAGATTGTGTGTAGGATTGAGATGTCAGCTGACCCATTAACCAAAGAGCCATATGGGACCTACAGTTACACACGACTCAGCATCCTACTTTAGAATCTATACCGCTATAGAATGAGGAAAGATTCTCAGGAATAAAATGTCAAACATCCCCTGGTACTGTGTAGAGTAACCCTCTGAGCCGTGCTTGTATTCCAACAATGGGAAAACAGCCAAAGAGCCTCATCCCTCTTTCAATGGCAAGATCAGCAGTAAGTGCAGCGCAAAATCCCCTCACTCTGGGCAGCCTGTCAACAAACTACAGCAAGCCAAAAATGAAGCTTGTTGTTCCGGCTCAGCTGTCAGTTTTGTCGTGACATCATTCATTATAGTTGCCGTCTGTACTGCTCTGTCTCAGTGCTGGGCAGGAGCTGTTACAGTCACAGGCCTGTGAGCAGCAAAGCAGAGGCTAACTGCTAACAGTCTGCTGCTAAGTGGATATGTAGGGCTCTCACTTGATGGGGCAGGAACTCCGGGTTTATTATAGCTGTTTGACCAACCTTTTCAATGACCGTTTAAGCTGACAAAAGCCGCATAGAAGCTCTCAATATGGCCGCCCTTTCATTGCAAACCTTTGAGTCAACCTATTAGTCCTGTACACAAATTCAAACTGGTTACTGTCCTCATGTTCAGACTTGTTTCTCTGCTTAACATCAGTATGAAAGCTATTAAAAAACCTGCCTCAAGTGATGTAATCACAGAGCCAACCTGGTGCCTAGAACTAGAAAAAATAACTTCATCCTTTTGAAAAGAGAGCATGTAACATTGTCACATAGTCTAAAATACCACAACATCCCTCTGATCTACATACTCACAATGTTTTATTAATGACAAAGAGGCCAGAGTCTCATGCATTCTTTATGACAGAGAGGAATACATTTTGAAACTCTTCCTAATTAAACATATTACCCACACAACAAAGAAGAATGTGGATATCCCAGGAGGGTAGTTAGTTACAGAAAAATAAAAAGGTGTATTGTGACAGCACCAGAAGCACTTCAGTCTATATTCTTTACAGAAGCAATTTTCAGCAACACCATTGCACCACGTACAGCATGACAAAGAAAATCAAAATGAACAAAGACAGGCCAATGGGAAGTCAATGTGTTCACACCAGGGGAGCAGCTGAGGTTCAAAGACTTTGGCTCATGACTAGTCTGAATTAGTTTTCTTATTAAATTTCTGCCCAATTCTGCTCGACACGATTTGCATGTTAAGCTCTGAATATTGTCCATGGCTCAGCACTTCAGAAAGATTGACTAATATCGGCCATATTGCATGCTTTAATTAAATAAAGGCGCTGCGCTGGCACAAGAAAGGGTGGATGTAACTGCAGAGTGCCTCACAAAGAGCATTATCAGCAAACAAAAAAGCAAACCTCTGTGTTTATGCATTAGTCTGATCCCTGCCTGGGCTCGGGGATGGAGCAGCTGATAACAGATGTTGATGTTGAGAAAATACAGTGCACAAGCGTTTGCTTTCTGACATAAGTCATGCATTCCCTCTGGCCTTTGACCTATATATCACCCTGCTTTATACATCACCCTGCTAAAAACCAATGATCGTGTAATTATAATGACTACATTTAGCATACATATACAGGCAGGCCATGTGTCCTGAGCTGGCTTTGAAGATCAACCGATATTGACAAAAATATTTCAATGATTGGAGTCACCACACATAGGTTCTAAATCATATGTTTTATATGCTTTTAAGACGCTTTTATGCTTTTTTTTAAAACCACAGTCGCAGTGGGGTGGCTCGGTTGGAAACTTAGACGTAGTCATATTTTCAAATATCCAGTCAGCTTTTAGCACTGACTTAGGGCCCTATGGAATCTGTGTTATGGCTTTTTTAAATTCTCAATTTTGCAACTCCATCAATGATACGGTTATTGCAGAAACCATAGGGCCCTAACGCTGTCATCAGTCTGTCGCTGGTCTGCACTTCACCCCTGTCAAAAAAGACACTTGCCACTGGGCCTAACAACTTTTTTCTGCAGGAAATCCTGCAGTTACATAATGTAATATAAATATGGTTCTTTTGAGTTGGTGTTTTCTTTGTATTTTCCTCGTAGCAAGCTGGGAAAGAATAATCAAACAACTGCAGGTGATTAATTTGATTTAATTTAAAGTGCTACCTGCATACATTAATTTAGCCTATAACTCAATAGGGATGGTTTGCTGTCTGATTCGATTCGATACGCAGTCGTGAAAGTATTGATATGAGGAGGTCTCCCTGTGTGTTTCTGGGTTGATTGCTTGTGCAGCGGCCGTACAGAGGTCCTGCTCGAGTCACACACAACTCTAATAGAGGAATGAGGGAGGCCGAGCAGGATGGAGAAATAAAGTGCTAATCTAATGCTTCACTACGTGCAGTGGCTACAGATGGGGCACTTGTCAAGAGGCTCTGTGGGCTGTTAAAACCCCCACCATCACCACCCATTCTGATCCAGGCTGAGTACATCTATAAAATGGCTTTTTCGCTCACTTCCTCGCCATCGATTACACACTCAGTGACCGAATCAAACAGCAGTTGAGGAATCCCATTGTTGCAATCTCTGAGGCAAAACTGTCTTTTTAACATCACCTGGTTTGTTTTGCTGATTGTTATGTTTTTCTCCAGATGAAATTAATGTTAATGTAAATAATAAGACTCTAATCCCCTTTAGTGATTAAACAGGCTGCTCTTTTTTTAAATGATAACCTGATAAAATGTGCCTATGTGCCATTTCTGAGGAAGACTAACCATGCCAGACTGGCACTTTGGCTCCAAACACTGTTATCTTGTATCTCTGAAACCAATTTAAAATATCTAGTGATTTTATCTTGGTGGACACAGGAACAGATATAAACCCCTGGACAAAGGGATGGATCAGGAAACAGGCTTCAGGAGACAACTGTGTTAATCTTATACCTCTGACCACGGTGTCAACTTCAAACTGGGTGTGAAATACAGTATTTAGTGTACTTCAAGTTTCATTTTCCAGAGTATTTCATTTCCAGAGAATGTGTTTGGGACACATTGCAAATAATGAGTCAGATAGTGATATAAAGATTGAAAAATAGAAAAATCAGTAACACTTACTTAAAGGTCATAGCTATAATGCATTATAAGCACATTCATAAAGCATTACAAAACTCAATATAAATGTTTACAATCATGCATGACAACTTATAACAAGGTTTATTAAGTTAGTATTAAGTGGTGGACATAATGTATTATGACTTCAATATTCATCATCATATCACAATCATTATACCGTCATGCCAAAGTGACAATAGTGTTTGAAAGAAGAATGTTATGGAAAAAAAGTTTAGGAAATAAAAAATTAAATAATATATATATATATTTTTTATTATTTCTAATATTTATTATTGATATTATTTTTATTATTTCTTACACTTAACTTGCAGCCAGCAAATACTGCTCAAAAGTCCTCAGAATTGTTTTATAGTATCATACATTGATTAATTTTTTTATTTTCGTGTCATGCACACAAAATGTCCAGCCCTCATGGGTTTACAAGACACCAACATTTCTGTTGCAGTGTTCAAACAAATCATTACATTTCATTACAAAATTAAAAGTTGTTCTTGCTTTCTCTCCCAAGCTTGCTGCTACAGTTGTCACTGTCGCTTTGGTATGGAGGTATAAAGCACTATGAATACTGAACTTATAATACATTATGTCCACCACTTATAATACTTTATAAACCTTGTTATAAGTTGTCATGCACGATTATAAACATTTATAAAGAGTTTTATAAAGCCTTATAAATGCATCATAATGACTTATGAATGTGCTTATAATGCATTATAGACATGACCTTTAAGTGAAGTGTTACCAAAAAATCCATTGTTGTTCATTCACATCATTGATTTAGGAGTTGTTTTAATATTTACTCATTGGTTTATCCACTTGACATGTACTTCAGTTATTGTTTTCCTACTTTTCTAGAGCTGTAACCATTAGTCGATTCATTGATTAGCTGATTAACAGAAAATTAAAAGCCATTAATTGTTTAAGTAATTTTTAAACCCCAAATGCCCAAATATTCTCTGGTTACAGCTTCTCTGGTATGAAAATGTGCTGCTTTTGCTTGTTTTATATCATTTCAAACTATATGTATTTTGGGTTGTTGAGTGTTGGTCAGACAAAAAAAAAACTTGTGAAGACGCCGTCAGCTTAGGCTATGAGAAACAGTAAAGGCCATTTTTCCAGTATTTTCCAACATTTAACTGCAAAAATAATTGCCAGACTAATCGATGGTGAAATAATTGTTAGTTGCAGCAGCTGTATTCCCCTGAAGAATTCTGGCAACCCCCAGACAAAAAAAGCTCCCTTTAATAGCTACAGAGACAGCTTAATCCATTTTTCCACAACGGACAAAATAAGTGTGGATAAAGAATTATGCCTCCATGTGCTGTGCCCAGTAGGTCTTTATAATTATAAGAGAGAGAGTTGGTGATGATGACACTGTAGTATCTCACAAGAAAAAAAAGTACATGTTCGCACTGCTGTGCAGATGTTTCTTTTTGGACAAATGTTAATTTAGCCTTGCACCTATGAACATACGATGAAAGCTGCAACGATTAGTCAACTAATCGATTAGTTGATCGACAGAAAAATAAACTATTGATCAAATGTTAAAAGTAATTTTTCATGCAAAAAGGCGGAAAATGCTGTTGTCAGCCTCTCAAATATGGAGATTTCCTGCTTCTCTCTGTTTTATATCAAATTAAACTGAATATCTTTGGGTTTTGGACTGATAAAACAAGACATTTAAAAGGCATCACCTTGGACATTTTTCACTTATTTTAAAAACATTTTATAGACCAAAGGATTAACACTATGTTCAGACGGGCACGAATAAATTAATTTGCGCAAATGAATTACATATAAAGTCAATGTAAAGACGCGAGTTCCGGTCGGGCGGCGCGAATAACGCGAATTGGGCGGGAGTTGAAATACATGAACTTCCGCGGCGAGCGTCGGGACTACTCGCGCGAATGATTCGATGAAAACAGAAGATTCCAGCGTTCAAACTCGCGCAAATTAAGCGAGTAGATTAATTTATTCCCGCCCGGTCTGAACACAGAGTAATAGATTCATCGACAATATAGATGGGAGATTAATCGATAATTAAAACAATCGTTAGTTACAGCCCTACATACAACGCGCCTTTCTCAGTGTTTTGTTCGTGGCAGAATCACAACAATGAACTGCATTATGCTCTGTTTGTCTGTTAGTGACAAAAAAATGGTTTCTCTTCTTCTTCTACAAGGTATTTTTCACCTGTACAACAGTAAAAGCTCAAATTGAAGGGACTATAGACATGCATCACTGTCATTACTACTCTGGTGAATAATAAACACACACCATACTATACACAAAGAAAGCCCTGTCCTCTCCATCCCAACAGAGCAGCCACACCCAGACTATGATCTCATGCTGTAGCCTTCAGCCTGTCTGGCCTGAGCATCCCTGGAGGACAGCAGGCTAGCAGCGCAGGCAAGAGATAGGCAACCTCATTAGCACAATCAATCCCATAGCGTCCCATCCGCCACTACACTTCGGCAACCCGCTGTCTGGATTACTGATAGGCAGAGTGGCAGTGCCTTCACTCCGGCGACAGGAATTGAACTTTGCGAATGTGAAATCAATTGAAACCCATGCTCCAATAACAGACACTAAACAAATGGGAATGTGCAGTACGAGTAACCCTATGCTTGAATTGTTCACTGAGAACCTGCTGCAGAAGAGGGGGGGGGATTAATTTTTCAATAGCATGTTCTGAAGTCTCTGTGCATTGCATTAATATTGTATGCACATGCTTTCAGTCCAGCCAGTGCAATTCAGCTAAGAACAAAATCATGTAAAGACTTCTACAAAGCCTTGATACATCATGACATATTCATTGTATACGCCAGACTGATTGTTATTCTAGGATGTGTTACACAAGCACACAACTTGTTACACTTTCTGATTTCCTTTTGGGACAAAACACTGTAGCTGTACCATCTGTGTGCCATCTTTTTCTACAACTGATTCAAACTAATAACTATGATAATACCAGTCATCTCTTCAGCACAAGAGAAGCCATCAGAAAACTAATAATAGCACACTAAGCAAACATTATGGAAGTTGAAAATGACATCTCTTATCTCAACTAATTACCCCCTTCGCCAGCCTGAAAACTATTAGTGTTTGAGCCAGCGGTGGAACATCAATCAGAACAAGAGACTCTCGCCACTGAAAGGATCCTATTTCTTGCAGTGTCATCATTATCTAATCCCCACTGATTAAATATGTTCTTTCTCTATAAATGTATTAATAGAAGAGAAGACCATAAAAAAGGAAGAAATGTGTTTTCTTGATCAATTCTGTTTTTGACCAAGCAAGAATCCATAAACACAACCTTTTTATTCATGCATGAGCATCTTGCCGTCTGGGATTTGTGTAGTGATCTGTGACAAATGTCTGGTGGTGCTTAGCCAGACAAATGCACACATACACACAAACACACAAATAAACAGAAATAAAAACAAAAGACATACAGTCACCCGCAGAGAGATTAAATTAGAACGCCACAGAGAGAGACAAATATAAATCACACGGAGGTGCATCTTTAAACATTACTCACCTTTGTGCCCCATCATGACGGCAAGATGCAACGGCGTGTTTCCTGAAGAAAAGAGAAAATACATTGTTGGCCAGCTTTTGATACTCACAATAAGAGACGAGAGTCTGTGATAAGCACTGTGCCTCTATGACAGTCACACTGAATTAGATGTTTAAATTAGGAGGCAGAATCCACGAAATTCCAAATGATATGGTAAGTATATGCCTATTGTGTGTTCTCCTACCATGACGAGCAATATTATAGTCTATTAACCTACTGCACCCCCCAAATAAGATGCATTTAACTGGCAGGGACATGGCTTTGTTAACAGACATAAAGTAAACACTGAATGGCACTGGTGACACACTAGAAATGTATTCAGGGAAAAATATTAACATTTGAGTCAGGTGTGGAGAAGCACAGGTTTTTTCCCCCCAGGATGTGAAATGTGCCTCATAAGCATAGGAGAATCCCTCAAGAGGAAGCCAAACTGCCAGGTCAGCTCCTTCAAGCTTCTCTTCCAGGGAGAGAGCGGTGGGCAAGCATCCAGAGTAAAGAGGGCTTGCCTTGTAGAAGCCCTGATGTGCATGAAAATACAAGCTGGGGATCAGCTGGGAGTCCCACTGGATGTTGTGATAAACAGGGATGCCAATTTAATGGAACGTGAATGGCATTTAATTTGTATAAGCAATGTGCAAAATCACATCCTGGTTACTCTAGAGATAATCCAGATCTTGCATGTCAATAGTTTTCATTGGCACTATTTCTTCTGCAAAAAGTATAAAAAACATAGTGCTGAAATGTTTAGTCTATGAATCGATTAGGCTTCAATTTTGATGATAAATTAATTGTTTTAAGTCAATCATTGGGCAAAATTGCCAAAATGGGTCTAGCTTCTCAGATGTGAGGATTTTCTGCTTTCTGCTGCTATTATCATAAAAAATGAATTTCTTTAAGGAGACCTATTATGCTCATTTTCAGGTTCATACTTGTATTTTGGTAGAACATGTTTACATGCTTTAATGTTTAAAAAACACATTATTTTTCTGTCTGAATATACCTGAAATCACCCTTTGCCTGAAACGCTCCGTTTTAGCTCCTGTCTCTTTCAGCCCCCCTCCCGAAAAACCCCAGTCTGCTCTAATTGGTAAGAGTTTCCAGGTCTTCCACATCTGCCCTCTTGGTGTCACTGGGCCATCATGGCGGCTGGGGAATGACTAACGGCACTGTAGCGGCACTTTCTACCTATATATAGAATAGCCTAGTTGTGACATCACAATTTCACAGAAGCCTTGACGGCTCGTTTAAAGACACAGTTTGTGAATACGAGCTGTGTGCATTTCTCTGTGGATTGAGTGTCTGATACTTTCACAGTATTTAGCACCTACACCTGCTTTATAATATAAAAAAAAGACATGGAAATCTCACTTTTTACATTACAGAATCGATTTAACAACTTCATTTTTCCTTGTTCTCTGAGACAGACAGATTAATCAAAAAACAATGTGTCTGATTACGGGTAATCAATAATGACAATAATTGTTAGTTGCAACCTGTTACACTGGACAATTCAAAACATTGGAGAAAAAAAAAAAAATTATCTGAATGGTTTGATGCAACTACTGTTACAGTAAGTGAGAAAATGTTTTTTGTGATGTGGATGAATTGAGCAATCAATAATCACATCATTTAACATCTTTATAACCATTACCTGGACATTATACTTGCTATACGTGTGGCTTATGTTAGGCCAATGAATCGAATGAATACTAAAGCTTTATTTCCTACTGACTGTTAATAAAAATATAAACACACCAACAGATTTAAATGACATATGTGTCGGGCTTCAGCCTGTATCCAGCGGAAGCCAAACTAATGTGTGCGTGTAACACACAAACTACTGCCGCTGTGACTGAACCATACCAACCCTCGACAAGACCGGTAAAACCTTTTGAAAAATACAGGCTCAAGTTCCAAAACAACAGCAGAGGCAAATGCCCTGTCTGGCACCTTGTTGCGTTGCACAACGTCAGAGCTCTGGTTTGAAGACAGACCACATTCCTGTGCTGACACTCAGCTCAAGTACAGGACATCTTTTGTCTCGGCACGTGAACCGGAACAAAACAATCTCGTCCTTTTGTTAGTTCAGGGAGGGTTTCTGTGGAAATTGCGTGGTGTTATCTGAACAGACTTTGCCCTCCAGAAGAGGAGGTGCTATCAGTCTGGGAAAAGTCTTGCAAATAAATACATACAGACTATGGACCAACTTCTAATGAGCATTTAACCAAAGATGGCTTATCTGAGAGGGGGTTTGTGACTAGTTCTGATAGGGCTGGGAACAAGGCCTGTCACAATAAAATCGACTTATTAATGTCATGTCATTGTATATGTCATGTACAATATTGCACGTTGTGTTTACATGCGTGACATAAGAATGTCGCCAACATGATGCCAGAATAAGCAGCAAGGTTTTCCCTACTATTATAAGACTATGTTTTGTCGACTTTGTATCAAAACATATAATATTTATGTTTTACTTATTAAGGATATTTAAAAAAAAAAAATTCACATTCCAATTCCAATGTCTGGATATTCTAAAGAATTAAAAGTTTGTTGCTCTTTGAAATGGTGTACTTGCATTATTATTATATTATCATTATAGCAGTGGCATAAAATGGTCTTGAAATGACAATAATATAGTTTATCGCAATTATTTCTGGGAAAATATATCGTTCAACAAAACTCTGATACTTTAGGCACCAGATTGAATTGCTTGAATACTATCTAGTATCGAAAAATGCCTTGTCATTCAATACCAAATTTCAATACCCAAGGAGTAAATCTCATCTGCGTCAGTGAACCAATAAGTATGCCGCATGCTGTACCAAGATCTAATAATGCTGTCTAATGTTACATCGTAGTGTGTTGTTGTATTTTGAGAGGCTTGACTACAGTGTGTGTTGCATAAGTGTAAAGAAGGTGAAAAATAAAAATAAAGATTTGTACTGCAATGTTTAATTTTTTTTTTTGTTAATTGGATTTCATGAAATTGCCATCAAAAAAAGTATTGTTTAGGAACCGGTATCGAAGTCAAGGTATCTACCGCGAGGGATAAAACAATAATGGATTTTATTGTGGATCGCGATAAAAAAACACTCACAATAAGTTGATCATGGTGAATTTTCATTATCAGGATAATCGTGAATATCCTCATGAATTGACTGCAGTTTACTACAGAGTCCTATGTTGTCCTATGTTTGGAGAAAAAAGTTTAAAAAAGTCGCAACGTTTCGAGAAAAAAGTTGTAATGTTTCAAGGAAAAAGTTGGAATGTTTTGAGAAAAAAGTCGTAATGTTGCAAGAAAAAGTCACAATTTTAGAGGAAAAAAATCCCAATTTTCCAAGAAAAAAAGAGTCCCAACAAAGAAAGGTAAAGTGATTCCAGTGTGTTTTAGTGCTATTTTAAGAGTTTTAAGGGGGTAACATCGGGATAATATCGTGAATCACATATCGTCCCATACATATCTACCGCTATGGGTAGGCTATGGAAAAATTTTGAACCATACCCAGCCCTAAGTTCTGATTAATTAGGAATTTCAGTGATGTAGGAAGGAGGAGACACTGAAGACAAAACAATTACACACTTTTCTGTTGACTTGAGGGCACTGGATTTGAAGAAACTGTAGAGTGGTTGAATGAAAATATTCCTCCTTTTGGCCTTGGTATGAAGCCTCGCCTACTTCCAGTGCTGCTGGGGACTGACGGCCTATTAGCTAACTAAAACTGAGCTTCACTGGACCTTAAAATGGATGTATCATGATGGGTTTTGGACTTCAGGGCTAAAAGAGATAAGCAGCTGGCAGACTCACCATGGACGTCTTTCTGGGCGATATTCTGCGTCCGTATGAGTGAAGACAGGCGTCGGACATCTCCTTTAAACACACATTCATGCACCGGGAAGTCCTGCCCGGTTCGGATAATGGGGTTTTTGTTGTTGTCATCGATAACATCGGGTGTTGACAGTGTATTGGTGTTCGCATTAATCTGCGACTGTTGGTTCTGCTGCTGCTGCTGTGTGGATGAGGACTTGATTAACTTGTGATTGCTGAAGATTTTACTCGCTCTGCTCTTGTTCGTCTTGGAGGAGGCGGTGAACGTCCCGGTTGCTGCCTCCTCGTCCGGTTCCAGTAAATCCTCGTCCTTGCTCGGCCTGTGGTCCTTGCGCAGGGAGCGGATCTTCTCTCCGGTCATTTTCTAAACCGTTAACGGAGCAGAGGGTGTCGTCGCTGCTGACGATGACCCCCCGGGCGAACTGATGCGATTCGCCCGTTGGAAGTCTTCACGCAAACACTGTAAACTGCACAACATGAAAACACACTTAATCCTCCAGCGGACAGGCAAAAACGACAGAATGTTCGAAGACGAACAAGTAGCGGCTTCCGTTAACCGGTTTACTATGAAAACAAACACTTCACTCTCTTCCTATCGTTCAAAACTGTCGCTGGTTGCTGCACAACATAAGCGGCTCCCGTCGTTGACTAGTACGGAAGACTCGGCTGATGTCTTCCGCCTCGTAGTATCGCGAGAGTTCAGGAAAGGTTACTAACGGTTACTAGCTATTCCTTTCTGGACAGTAACAAATTATATTTATTTAACCCTCCTGTTGTGTTCATTTCATGTTAATTAGTTTTGTGATATCGCTCAAAAATGACCGCCCCATTATAGCTGATCATAAATCCATAATGATACATATATTAGGCCTATTACCTAATGTGTTATATCTTATATTACAAGATTTGAACTTCTATTCACTATGTATGGTCTGTAGGCATCATTAACTTAATCTCATAACTTTTTTTGAGTGTAAAAAAAAAAGCATAATTTATGGATCATTTTGATAACAAATACTCAGATGAAACAATGTACTATTTATCACAGACTACTTTGTGTCAAAGTTTAACAAGGATATTTGTTTTTAAGTAATAAAAAAAAAATAATAATAACGGCACAAAATAACATCTGTTGTGTTCCCAGTCAAAACTGACCGGTATGATTTTATTAGTAAAGAGAGACATAGACCCAAATCCCTATAATCCCTATAAGTGTAAAGTAGCATACAATGAAAACACTCAAGCAAAGTACTTCAAAACTGCACCTAAGTACAGTACTTGAGTAAATGTACTTGTTACTTTCCAACACTGTTAACATTATCCTGTACAGTTTATTGTATTGTACCATATTACACTACTACTTCAACTATATCTTAAAGTCTTGTGTATTTGGACTCTATTAGCAGAAGCCTACTGATGTGAATGTTCACCTTTAAAGCAGACCTAAGAGCAGAACATTCATTGCACCAATGCCCGAGGAAAAGAAGGATAAAAGTTCAATTTACATTTTGATTATAAAATGTATCAAAGATGACACCAGCAGCAACCCCAGGCGCATAGATGGATAATTATTTCCATTCCTGTAGTTGACTTCAGGGTAGAGTCTGACAAGGTAATAAATAAACATTATTTCATCATTAAACTCTTACAGTTTATCATTGTGTTCTCCCTAAAAAATGTAATGAAACATCTCCATCATGCAAGTCCACAGCGATTATTGAAATGACTTTGTTTCCACAAGAGACGGCAAGATAATGTGATGCAAACCTGAACAGAATTTCTGTCGAAAAACTGTTTCCCCATAACTAGAGAAGAAGACTATACATTTATCATATTCTAACATCTATGACTAACTCATCTGACAGTGGTGTCTGACTTTTAAGATCAAGCATCAGTGCATGGGTGTATGTAACTATATTTCTTGTTTTTAATCTGCTTGTCATTATATTTTAATCTATGCATGCTCAATCCATCACCTTAATACAGTACACAACATTATGTACTATAGTAGTGTACTAGTGTGGCACTGTCATTGAAGTGTTTATTCAGTACATATTAGAGTTGGAGTAAGTCCTTGTTAATTTCAGTCTCTATATTAACTTTATTTTATTTTGGTTGGTTGTTTATTTATGGCTTTTCTATTTGTTTTCTTACCTAACTCGCTGGGTGTTGTTATGTAATTTGTTTCATGATATATATGATATAATATGTGACTTTCCAAGGACAAACTGCAGGGTGGACTCTGTGACACTTGTAGGAATCAAACTTTTGAAGTTTTAACTAGAGCAAGGTTTTCAAAGTCAGAGACTGTGGGCCTCCCATCAGACACAGCTTGGAAAAAGGCTTTTGCTCAATTCCTGGATGCCTGGGGTCATCCAGGGGCCTGGGGCCATCCAGCCACAGTGGCAGGTGGACAAAAAAGTTAATTTTCAACCCTACTGCTGTTTGACATCAGACACAGCTTGGAAAAGGCACCTCTTCTGCTCAATTCCCAGATGCCTGGGTCATCATTATGTTGTTTAATAATTGAACCAAGATAACCTAATATTGATATTTGACATAAATTCAGACGATTACAACTACATAAAAAAAGGTCTGGCCTGAGGCATTTATTACTTTCTGACTCTGGGAAAAAGAGCAAATTCTCAAAAACCACTGTATCTATGAACTATCTTTTTAACTAAATAACACATGTGTGCTATTCTACGTGACCTTCTTCTGTTAACTAATCAGAATCAGAATCAGAATAGATTTATTGCTAAGTATTTTTAAATACAAGGAATTTGTCTTGGTGATACAGTGCATAACAAGAACACAAAAACACAGAAGTATATATAAACAAATACAATAATAAAATAATGTAATCTTTTTTCACTTCCATTCACTGAGCCTCCCCTTAAAACTGTTTGGAACCCCCCTGGGGAGGCCCACCTCCCACTTGGAAAACCTCTGAACGAGAGCATCAATGTTGTAGGGTGAAACAGAACAGACCTTATGATACTGATACTGAGTCAGTAGCAGTAGTATAGGTACAGAGCACTTCCTCCCCCTATGGCTCAAGAATGGAAACACAGCTAAACCTTCCTGTTGTGCTGTACCACAATTAACAAAAATGCACAAAATTCAATGTAGCTATAATTTCACAATGACAACAAATGCAATGATGGTGGCTGGAGGTTAAGACACTTCCTGGGTAGGCCCTATTGTATTGGGTGGTTAGAGAGAAGTTTAGTTTGTGTTTGTTTAGTTTTAGACCTATTTTACACAAAACTACATACATTATCATTTTGAGACTGTTTAAGAATCAGATTATTACATATTATTAAGTAAATCAGTAATAATATGAGACAAAAAGAGTTTTTAAAAAAGTGTAACCTCCCTGTCCCTGACTCAAACAACAGGAAACGTTGCATCACTATGCTATGGCGCGCGCGCACACACACACACACCCACACACACACACACACACACACACACGCACAGGCACGGGCACGGGCACACACACAGGCACGGGCACGCGCACACACACAGGCACGGGCACGCGCACACACACACACACACACACACACACACACACACACACACACACACACACACACA
>JAOVVB010037415.1:0-15297 GCA_028570985.1 Heterobranchus longifilis
CCCTGAAGCTTTAACAACAAGGTCACTTTGTGGGGATTTTCAGCCTTTTTCTTGAAAACAGTATAGTGAATGTGTTGAGCTGACAGCAACGAAAAACAAGAAAAAAACATATCCTCATTATTATATTATCTCTGATCAGTGAATGTAATAAACAACTAATTAAATCTATACTGGGTAATGTAAAACCATCGTTAGATTTAATTGTGTATTAAAAATCCCCTGTATAACATAATTGTATATGTGGCCAAAACATTAACACTTTAAATTGATCGAGTTTATATAAAAAGTTTCTATCTAGAGTTTGACATCTTTACCTTGACACTGTCATCATTTTCTTTATATTGTTATAATTGTAATAGTTTAAATGTAATTTAGTGTTACATTGTATTACAGCCTTTATTGATCCTCACAGGGAAACTCAGCTGTTGTTGTTGCAGCACAAGGAGAGAAATAAGCAGGTAAACAGAGAAAAACTAAAAGATAATAATAATAAGAAGTATATAAAACTAAAATGAGAATAGAAGTAATCTATACAAGAGCAAATAACAGCAGCAAGTCTAGTATATATGTACACTGTGTATATATAATATGATTAAAGAGAGATATATAAATAGAGATATTTTACTGATTTAAATCCAGCTCTGTAGTGTGAGCTCTGTGTGTAAATAAACGGTGCCCGGATTCGCTGCGCGGTCGCGGCGCACGAAATTCCCCTCGGAGCCGAGAACCCGCAGTCCGCCGAGATCCCCCATTGTACGTAAAACGCGTCATCCGGCGGATCTCGGCAGATCTCCGTTCTGTGCACCGCGACCACGGAGGGAAGACACCGTCAAGATGACACAGAGCCGGTCCAAAATCAGCAAAGTATCACTTTAACTAGTCATACTTACTGTTTGTCTGTATTGATATAGGAATATAATATAGTATATGATGCAATAAAACCATCTAACATATTAACATAATATAGTATAATATAAATAATAAAAAAAACTTGTTTCTAAAGTGTAGCACCTGAAGCAGTTTATCTGCTCCCATGATTCTTGCAGTTTTTGGGTGGTACATACAGAGCAAAATATCTGATATTTAATATTCTCTCTTGTTAGAACACAGTTATGCACCTTTGACATTTTCCAATGAAGCAGAGTTTTTTCACTGTTTGTGTATGTCAAGTACTAGAAGTACTCCAGCACACATGTTATTGGCTAAATGACCTCAGGAACATTAAGTACAAACCTGCACACTTCAATAACCACTACTCTACAATTCCTTTACACCAGAAATGAGCGTAATGCTTTTTATCAGATTTATCAGACGGTTTATATCACAAATTCTAAATAACTAACTGACTTTCTGAAGAATTAAATAACTAACTAACTAATTCTAAGCAGGGCTACGGATAACTACCTGGTATTTGATTAAATGGCTCAGCAGGAAGGTGCAAAACTGCAAGTCAGTCAACCCAGGCTGTCGGAAATTACTTAGTAATTAGTGTGTGTGCGTGTGTGCGTGTGTGTGCGTGTGCGCGTGCGCGTGTGCATGAGTGTGTGTGTCCTGTTGAGAGATAAATGAGTCTGGTTGACATTGTCTGGAACAGGTGGTGGAGTCAGCAGGGAAGACAACATACAGACAACTCTCACGCACACACACACACACACACACACACACACACACACTAACACGCTCACACTCACACACACTCACACACCCAATTTGACTTCAATGCGATTTTCTGCTTGTTTGACAGCGTAGCCGATGTGATTGGATAAAGAAGGAAGAATGGCTCGTCTTTGAATAGCCTCCATATTGAGTGTCTGATGTATTGATTACAGAGGCAGAGAACCCACATTAATCATTCACAGCATGTTTGATTACCTGATTTATTTTCCTTTTATGAACATTGCATGCTTTTTATTTGCCTCTGCATGAACCAGTGAGTGTGTTAAAGGAGCAGTTCACCCTAAAATGTAAAACTCTGTGTGTAGTAATCCTCTGTATGTATGCAGAGTAGGGCTGTCAAAAATGACATTTTAATGACCTGGTCGAATATGTATTTTTGCGCATTACGTCCATAAAAGGGCAAATCAATATAACGAGAGACACAACTACTTGTGTAGGTGTATTCATTTCAACATAAACATGCCTTTTAAAATATCTACATACCTGCACATTACACAATAAACAGATAAAATAATATAGCTATACCGCAAAACTTTGTGGCAATCCTTAAGATTTCAGTCCTGGTTGATTTGGCAACACTCTATTTAACGATCATAACGGAAAATGCAGTTTAATACTGCAGGTGTCAGAATACTGAGGGCAGCTAAACAAACTATTATCATTTTAATAAAGAAGCAAGGCAATAACTGGCCATATTCTATCATTCTGTGAGCAACCATAGCGCAAGAGTGAAAGTGAAAGTTAACGTTAGTTGGTTAATGTCACCTCGAGAAGTTATGCAGCCTGTCGACTGCAGATCTTTATCAAACCGCTCTGATTCTGCTCCTTCTTGTCCCATTACTCCCTGTAATATTACAAACTGATCTGCTGTCAGAAATGCAGAAAATGTCTGTCGTTTTGTTGTTGTCTGTGTCAAGCTCACTGACAAACACATTGCACTTCCTGTCACTCCTTCATAATAAAGGTCCACTCGTGTTTCGCCAGTTAAATGCTTTTAATGTGAAGGTGCATCAGGAGGAAACGTCCGGAAACTTAACGCTTGAGGCAGTCAGCCGCGGTGCTGCTTTTTTCACATATTTTCATAATAGAATATTTATTTTCATAATCAAATATCTGTTTTCTTTTACAATTCGAATATATATTCAAATTTAGAATATTCTTTGACGGTCCTAATGCAGACCAGCTAAAGAAATGAAGCGTTACATTTTCCTCGTGTGTGTGTGTGTGTGTGTGTGTGTGTGCGTGTGTGTGTGTGTGTGTGTTTTCAGGTGAGTGTGGTGCGGGACTCTGTGAACATCTCGGGCCAGAACACGACGAACACGGTGAAGGTTCCTGACTGCAGGCTGGCCGAGGAGCTCGGAGATCTCTGGGAAAACTCGAGATTCACCGACTGCTGCCTGTGTGTCGCCGGGCAGAAATTCCAGGCACACAAAGCCATCCTGGCAGGTGAGAATATCCTTTTAATTCATCACGTGTGAAAATAAATAAATATATATGATCGATGAATACTAAAGACTTAGCATTTAGGTAGTAAAAACTAACTGGTCTATGAAAATAAAACACCAGTAAATGATGTAAGAGGTTTTCATTGCATGTTCACAGTTCTTAATGATGCCATGATAGGACACACTGCACACTGATGCACTGCAAATGCAGTTAAAGTTATTATTCCAGCATGTTTATCACACTATTAGACTACAAACTGTGACGTTGCTCTCTTGTGTTTGTGTTTTTGCCCTCTGCTGCAAATCAAATTTCCCCTCGAGGGACAATAAAGATCTGAACCAAACATACGCTGTTTACCGTTTCAGAAACGTGACATCATGTCTGTTTCTGGTGCCAAGTGTGGGGCAGTATGTAATGTGACCGTATTTTAACACTAAAACATGAAGTGTAAAACCTTGTTTATGAACAACAAGGCACGGGCTTTAGTGTATTTATATTGTGGTGTCTGTAAATTTGAAGTTTTAACAACAGAAAACGTGATAGATGTTGCTTTTAACGATCAAGTCGCACCTCGTGTCTGCTCCGTGCAGCAGCAGCAGCACAGAGGAGTCCGATATAACTTTCACCACACGACGGTGGCGGAGGAGTTAGTGTCAAAGTGAAAAGCAAAAGTGAAGAATCAGATCATTTATATCGTATATCTTTATCGTTTATAATAGATTATCAGTGTGTTTTCTTGCAAGATTCACTCGCAGAGAAAGTTAGGCGGTTGTCAAGGCGACCGCCACGCACCCTGGCATCCCGACACTGTGATATAGCAGGCGCTCCCGATAGTTTTAAGAGCAGATAACTTCCAAAGTAATATATGTGGTGGAGTTAATGTTTGTCATTATCCTGGATTTCATTTGAGAGTTTTCGTTTCGGTCTAAATGCTCCTTCAGATGCTTTTCCACTGTGACGAGAGTTAAATTCCGGGGGAAATACTTCATCAAATCTTTAATTTCAATGAATAATGTTTGTTTGCCACAGGGATGGTTACATTTGAATACATTGAATATCCATACAAACTATCAGCTATTGGCACCTTTTAGCACCTGTCTGCCTCTGTAGAGTCCACGTATTGACCACACCCTGTTACTGTGTGGTGGCACACACACACACACACACACACACACACACACAGAGGAAGGTGCACAGTGATCAACTTGTTGCAGCTATCGGCACTTTAATGACAGACGGCATCAGATGGTGAAGGTTTTGAGGAAACTGGTGAACTGTGTGTCTCTGTGGAGGGGAGAGGGAGAGGCTGTTCATTATTGGATTTGTTGAAATGTGTGTGTGAGGAGCCATTTTAATTATGTGCTGCTGTGGTTTGGGGTCTTCCTCTCTCTCTCTCTCTCTCGACGTCCCTCCTCCTCGTTATCCCCCCTCTCGGTCGTTCCCGTGACAACTCTCCCGGCCGTTAATCGCCGTGGAGACGGACAGAGAAGGATCAAACGGAGGAGGGAGAGCAACTCAAATTGGCTCCACATTGGCCATGTGATCTTTAGACCACTCTGGTTCTCTTACCTTCCATTTCTTTTCTTTTCTTACCTTTTTCTCAATATCCCCACTTTCACTTTCATGTTTCCCTTTTTCATTCTCTCTCCTGCCTCTTTCATCGTTCCTCTCTCCTGCCTCTCTCTCTCTTTTCTGTGTTCACATCCCTCTATTATTTGTCTTCTTTTTTTTTACTGTTCTTTAACTTTCTCTCCTCTCTAATCTCCTTTCCCTTTACTCCCCTGTCCTATCTACTGTTCTCTACCTCCGACTTTCTCTCTCCTCTTCCTCCATTCACTTTCTATGACCCTCTCTCTCTCTCTCTGTGTCTCTCGCCCGCCCCTTCCCTTTGTTGCTGCAGTATGAGCTCACCAGTATCGAGCTGCACCAGACAGACTTACTGTAGGTTTGTCCCCATAGTCATACCTGCCCATTCACGGCTAACGTGGCTTTCAGTGCTCCAGGATGCAGTCATTAATTCATGACTACATTCACTTTTCCTTGTCACTTGGTGACTTTACCTGATATGTGACAAAAGGATTGGCAGCAGCACCACGTCCCCGTCTGTGACTGACATATGACTGTCTTGCTAATGCGTTGGCATGCTGTGTAACTGCAGAGACAAGAGCACGTCAAGTTGTCTTTAACTTCCACGTGTCGTACGACCTGATGACTGAGACTCTCTCTGAGACTCTTCGCAGACAAACAAACCCTTTTTTTATTTAGTTCTCTGTCATGTAGATTCATATTTTTTGACGGCAAAATCCTCATCATTGGTGAAGGTTTTTTTTTGTTTTTTTTCAAAACCTTAAGCTGTCTCGCCAGCTTCTCTCGCCTCCCGTGTAAACAAAACAAATTACCTCTGCAGAGAAAGCAGAAGAGAAGTGTATTTAAAAAAAAGTTTTTATGTGTCTATTTCACTGATCCCTTAAACAACCCTGATAGTTGAAATAGTTAGTTAAAGGAGCAGTGCGCAGGATTTAGAGGGATCTATTGGCAGAAATGGGTTATTTCTGTTATCATGTATAAACACCTGAAACTATATAACTATATATACTGCATGTTTCTACAGCAGCCCTGAAGGGACAAACCAATGGGCTCCAGAGAGAGCCTTTCGTTTTCTTTTTTTTTTTTTTGATTGCCTGAAGGCAAGGCCTTAGGTTTTTTTTAACATTAGGCTGGACACATAAGAAACGGGGGTTTGTACGGAAGCACATTGCATTCACAAAAGGAAATACCAATCAGACATCTTATCACTGAACTACAAGAAAAGCTCTCATCATCGTAATTACGAGATCTCATAATTACAAGATTCAACTATTGTGAATGTAATGTAGGTGTGGGAGTCCTCCCCCCGGACATTTTGAGCGTCAAACACTTTAAATTTATGGTGGACATTTCATCAAAATAAAAGTCCTTGTAGACTCAGTCCTCAGCCTCTAGACGCTTCGCTCCACTAGAGACTGAGGACTTTCTCCCAGCTTTCGTTACTAACAATTAGAGAGTTTAAAAAAACACATTGGGGTGGTGACGTGCAGAAGTCATGTGCTTGTAAACGCTGTCGTACCAGAAACACGTGTATTACGAGACAGCTGCAGGATGGCTCGGCCGCAGTCACAGAAGATTCATCCGTCCGCCAGACTACATCTGTTTTGGAGGACTTTACAGGACGAGTTATGTTGAGAGACGGGCTACTCAAAGCAGCGCATCATTTCTAATGCGGTAATGCGTTTCCTTTGCCAAAATGTAAGGGCCGTTATTTTGTTACCGGCCGTTCTTGCCGGCGTCCAAGTAACTACCTTGCATTGGAAGTCCCAGACGATCGGTAGGTGGAGATCTGGTATCGTGAGATGAGAGACAATGCACATAAATATTGAGAGGGACATGTCCCCTGAAACCTACACCAGTGCCTGAAGGCCACCGTCGATGCTCTGCGCTTGGAAAGAGAGGAGTGATGCAACGCACCGCTGGGTGCCACTAAATCTTACACACTGCTCCTTTAACCGTCAGAACTTCTCCAACTTTAATCTCCCCACTGCTGTGTGGTAAAACATCCGCCTGCTCCCTCTGACACAAGTCCTGTCACATAATCTATAATCTGATCATAAGATAAAATTATATTATTGTAATTATTATAAACATATCTTGACGACTCGATTGAAAACTTGGATGAAAACACTGTTTCTGTGCTACTTGAAATGAAAGTTGTAGATATAAATACCCAGAGGTTTTGTTTCTGGCCTGACCCTGAGCCACAACATATCTGAAACACACGTGATGTTAGTTAGCGTGTTATTTGTTTAGCTGACGACTGGAGTTAGTACCGAGGCAGCAGGTGTTGACCTGATAGCCACTTTGTAACTTATTCATTCACGTTTTACTGCTATTATCAGTTTTCTACTTATTTGTGGCTTGTGCAGAGTTGATGGATGACACCACGTTTCCAAACGAGTAATTAAATGGGAAGCTAGCTCTGAGGTTGATAACTCATTATTAAGTACTTAAATTAATTAGCATATCACTGACTTTGACACATACTTAATAATGTGTTGAAACATTTGTTAAATTTTAATCACTAGTTAATTAAGCATTCATGAGTGAACAGTCATGTAAAGTGTTACCCAATGAGCACATAATCCAACAAAGTGAACCATATCACAAGAGGACGCCGGTTGATATGTGATTTTTTTTGTCAAATATTAAAGGTTTGAACCTTTTGAACAGTGGAGACCCTTTTTCTCTCCGCTGTTAAACGACTATCTGGTAATGGAGTTGAGACGCAGACTTCCATCTGTGAGCTTCATTCTCAGCCTGCGCCGAAATTAACCGCTGTCACGCACGCGATGATAAAGAGAGAAAATACACTGTGGCGTCGCAGAACCACAGAGATGTGGTGATTATTTAAAGCATGCAGCATCATCACACAGCAGTTGATTTCGAGTAACGGACGTGAGACTGATTTGTGTAATGTGACGTGCTGTGGTTGGATCAGACGGTTAGCGTGGCCGGTCTGTGCTGAGGATTAAACGTAACCCGTCCAGCTGGGGTCACGAGAGAGAAAAACACTCTGCAGCAAGTTCCTGGTCACTCACCTCATCTGTTAGTGATAAAAACACTAAAATCATCCATGTGTCCTTTTTTTTATCAACAGGTCCAGTACTTTGAGGTCACTAGTTTTGGTTGTTTGAACTGTGAATTTATTTGATTTAATCTGATTTAAGAAAATCAATAATATGGAATCTGGATGAACAACACGTCCTCATACCTAAACAACATATATGACCGTTCTATTTAACTTTGAGAAACAGTTGTAGATTTAAACACGTGATTAACTGTGAAACAGAACTATTTGGTTAAGTTTAGACAACAAAAAGATTTAGGAAAAAGTCGTGGTTTGGGTTCAAATAAGTAACATTACTTTTGTTCCGGACATAAGTATGTGACGTAGTATGTAACCTGGTTACATACTAACGTATTTACGTGTCTAATACGACCCACAGGAGTGTTTACTAAATTAGTGCCGCTAGCGGTGGCAGGACATACGACCCACAGGACCGTTTTCTCTCCTCATACCTCAACATAACAGTCACGGTTTGAAACACGTCGTGAAACATTCACAGTTAAGTTTAAGCACAAAAACTACTTGGCTAGAAAAACATTGTTTAAATGTTTTAAAATCAGTACATTTGTTACATCACTTCCGTGTGGACGGAGACGACATAATTACACGTGATGCAGAACGTGACGTAGTTCCGTTAAGTTAAAATAACGTGCTGTTGACTTTTATTTTCAAACAGGATACGATCACCGGTCTCCTGGTGAAAGTCCTGTGTTTGTTTGATCCACTCCCTCCTCCTCCCTGCACGGACTTTGTTGCTCTTCCTCCTCTTCTCCCGTCATAATCACTACGGCCACTAGAGGGCGCCGCCTAACAACAAATGTAAATATGGGGTGTAATTGATGCTGCACAGACGACCTATACCGCCGTTTTTTTTGGCGAGGACGGTCTGGGATGAAACTTGGATTATAAAAATACCATTTGCATTGCAAACACTGTTTAACTGTTTTCTTTTACTTTGGGGGACTTTGGCTCATAATCAGCAGCAGCTATTTTGCATTTTGTCTCCACTCTCCTCTTCATTTCCTGTAAATGGAGGCATAGTTTGAACTGTCCTTGCCTCAAGAGGATTTGCAGACTGGTCAACAGAGTCCTCTAGCAGCAAGAGACAGAACACATTCTGGATTTGCAGGGACATAAAAGCTGAGTGAACACCACTTAAAACATAGCTGCTTCTTTTATAAAAATGTTTGTACTTTTAAATGAAAATAAGCCTTGGCAGCCCTCTATGCCAGTGGTTCTCAAAATGGGGTCCGGGGACCCCCAGAGGTCCTTGAGGGGGTTCCAGGAGGTCCCCAGCAAAAAGGGGAAAACTTTATTTTCACCATAAATCCATCCATAAGTAACACGATGACAGAATGAAGGACGATCTTCTGTGATGAAACATCTAAAAGCAAAAATCTGTGGTTTGTGTTCTAATTTAAATCAGTTTCGGGGTCGATGACGTGAAAAAGTTTGGAAGTAGGGTCCATGAAAGGTTTTCAGATTCATTCATTTAAATTATCATGATATATATTTTTTTTCTTAAATTTTAACAAAAGGCTTCATAGTTCAACAAATAAGATTTAAATGTTTAAATCTACAATAGTTACTTTTAATCTAACAAATCTATAAGTTTTAGAATCTGCAAATATTGTAATACTTGTCTAATGTCGTGTACACAATGACACAAATTGTGCAGCGCGATGAAGCGAATGATGCAAATTCACTCATGCTTGAAAAATGTGAACTTCTGCTGCAAGTAATCGCACGAATGAAGCGAGTCGAAACAGAAGATTGCAGCCTCCAAACTCATACAGATTAAGCGAGCAGATTGTTTTATTCGCGTCTGGTCTGAACACAACATAATACTTTTCTAATGCAAGAAAAAAAAATAATTCCAAGGGACATACATGAGGGGGTCCCTGGTATATTCTCGGCCCCGCCCTCCGACTCGCAACATGACGTCAAAAATATAATACAATCTGGCCCGCAAAATATATATTTTTATTTAATTATTTTTTTCTGGTCGTTTCTTACCAATTTAAAATACACCCATTCACAATTTAAATAAAATCACTCCATCTAAAAAATATAAACTATATTTTCTTTGGCACAAAACAAGGGCAAAGTTCAAAGGTCAGTTTCTGATAAGAAGAGAGCGAGCAGAGACAGTGGAGCGAGCTTTATTTGTTGTAATGGAAATAACATTTTCAGAATATTGAGCTTTCTTGGAGTACGTTGAAGTGGCCTTCCTATGACATGACAATACCAGCAGTGGCCTCAAGCTAATTTGAGTTTGAGACCCTGGTTCTAAGGGGTCCTCGGCTGAAAAAAGACCGAGAAGCTCTACAATAGATCAGTGTACGCTGAGCGGCAGCAGACGACCCTGTCATCAAAACAGGAAGACGGATCTTAATTAAAGCATAATGTCTCAAACAAGCTCCAGTCCGGTCGGTGTATCGGCGTTAAGTTCCGTCTAAACGCACGTCAGAGGTCGTCACGAGTCTGTCAGCGGGACGGAGCTGCGGTGGACTTTTTCCACACGATGCTCCCTCTGTTGTCACTGCTGTCAATCACCGCCCTCGCTCTCCTCTGGCCCTGTGGCGGGCTGTTAACGGATATCAGAGACCTCACCGTGCATCAACATCACACACAATAACAAACTTCCTCTCTCTCTCTCTCTCTGTCTCTCTCTCTCTCTCTGTGTGTCTGTCTTTTGTTTCTGTGTGTCTCAGCCCGCTCGCCGGTGTTCAGTGCCATGTTTGAGCACGAGATGGAAGAGAGTAAGAAGGTGAGTCGAGCACTTGACTCTGGGTTTCCTGCTCCCGCAGCGGCGAGCCGAATGTCTAAATTCTGATCTTTCTCTCTGTTGCGTCAGCAAGTCAAAACATCCAAGTGTGTCTGCACATGTTCCTTCATGTCTTCTGCTCTGTTATCTGCTGTCTTTAATGCAACTATATGTAGAACTTGTATGTGATTACAGCGTCTTTCAGCTTTCAGTACAATCATCTCACTGTCTCTGCGGTGGAGTTGTAGCAGGAGGAGGGTGCTGGTGTTGGGGGCTAAAGTTGGACAGTTTTAGATTCAACACTATACTGTTTGTCAGCCGTACGCAACATTATTGACATTGAGGCTTGTTAGAATAATGTTGGCTTTGTGGCTCATCGCTGATCCGATAATACAACTATAATCCATTCAATCCTTTTCCAATGAAGGGATAGTTCTGAGGTGCTTTCACATCAACTTTAATAAGGAATAAATATCAATTTATTTTATTTACTCAAGATTTATGAAGTTAACCTATAGATAAAAGGCAAAAAAAGTTTCTTTCTTTCTTTTCTTTCCTTCTTCCTTCCTTCTTTCTTTCTTTCTTTCTTTCTTTCTTTCTTTCTTTCTTTGCTTCCTTCTTTCTTTCTTTCTTTCTTTCTTTCTTTCTTCTTTCTTTCTTTCTTTCTTTCTTTCTTTCTTTCTTTCTTTCACTGAAACACCACTGTATATATATGACTGTATATCTGTTCTGTGTCATTTTCACAGGAAAGCTTTCTGTAGCTGCGTTAATTAATTTTGAAGGAGATTCTCCAGGAACCCCCCTTTAAAAAGAAGGTTCCTCCAGTAACCACTCCTCTAAACTGAGCTGTTAAAGGTTCGAATATACCCAGAATTCCTTGAGGCTCTCCTGGGGTTGGAGTTTGGCATTTTGGCCATCACCATCTTGGCTTTTTGGAGCCATATTGGAGCATATTTGGATGAGAGGGTGAAGCTGGGGAGGAGTGAGGGGTGGAGCTAGCAGACAGCTAGCAGCTAACCACTTGTGATGTCACCCACCTGTCACTCAAAGCAGCCATGCCTTTAATTATGCACAACTTCAAGCCTTTCACCTCCTGTACAGTTGAACTGGGAAATTAGCTATAGAGACCAAAACCGTTTTTTGTACCAGGCTGTAAACATGTTTAATTCTGCTGTAAAGTTGGGTAATTTAACATGGGGGTCTATGGGGATTGACTTGCTTTTGGAGCCAGCTTCAAGTGGCCATTCGAGGAACTGCAGTTTTTCCTCCACAGAGCTGGAGGAAGGTCTGGATTCAGTGCGTTTCACTGGCGCCATGTTTTGGACACAGCGATGGTGCTTCTGCAAAATAGCGTCAGGGGGGAACTTGTTTTGGTGGAACATTTACACGAAAATGTTGTAAACATATTTGTCGATTCTTGTAATTGTCAGCGTGTAGGTTGATAGCTCGGAAGTTGTTGTTTCTGTAGCGAAGGGACTTTGAGAACGGAAACACGGAAGTAAGGCTTTATCCACTGTTCACCCGATAAGCCAGACTGCAGTTTTTGGCACTCGAGTCCTTCAGCCCCGGGGGTCGCTGCTTGCTATCAACAAGCTCCTGGAAGCAAATCTTTTGTGAAGAAGCCAGAAGAATTTCAGTGTGCCACTTTCTGGTGTGACTGAGTGTTAACTTACTGGCTCACATACTGTGTATGCCAGCACCAATATTTCTGTGATAAACTAATATTGGCTGATAATATTGGCCTGACTGATTTATGAATTGGGCTCTATTCTACACATACTGTACGTAGTGGCTTGAAATTAAAATAAAATAAAAACATTTCAGAATTTAAATGTACAAACTTAAATTTCAGTGAAAGCAACCACGAGATATTTTGTCCCCATGCAGTGATTGATTTTCACTAGTTTATGTCAAGATTAATAGAGACTAATATGCAAACATTTCATCCACTGTGTGTGCATTATTAACACGACTGAGTTATGTGTTATTTTTATGGTGTGTTCAGGCAGAATGTGAGGAGAAACATTCATTAAATGCTTTGTTTCTGCCCACTGTAGCACGTTAATTTATATGTGCTGATTTCAGATTGTTGAATTTCTTTCTGCAGCATTAAGATGTTTTCTTAATTACTCAAATTAAGCTCCCTGAAACCTGTAGATAGTTAATGTTATTTGCCCTGAGTACAACTAATATAATGGATGCGTTAAATAGAAGTTTATATATATACAATTTGTGGTTTTGTGTCCATGTAAATCTTTGAACACAGCATGCAGTGTGTGCATCTTAGCATTTTTTATGTGTCCTCTGTGATATTTGTGTTTGTGTGTCTGCATGTTTCCATGTCTGTGCGTGTGTGTGTGTCTGTGCATGTGTGTGTGTGTGTGTGTGTGTGTGTGCATGTGTCTGTGCATGTGTGTGTGTGTGTGTGCGTGTGAGCTCTCGTGCCACAGTTGGTTGTGCTCATCTGGTAGGAGGTGGTGGGATTGAACCTTGGTGATTTAGCCGTCATGTCAGCGGAATATTGATGCCTGCACGGCTCGAATGGGGAAATTATAAAGCACAGAGCCAGGAAATGCATCTTAATTGCTGTTTAAGTGGGCGTCTTCATCAGAAAGAGAGAGAGATGGTGTGGGCCACGTCCCCATACGATTCAGGGAAAACAGATAGATGGGTTAACCCTCCTCTGCAGCTCTCTGTATAGGAGAGACAAATGAGCTCATAAAGAAACACTCTAATGGAGGACTGCTCTGTGAATAGGAGCTTCAGACACTGTAACTACAGGAGCGCCGTCTATTTATGAGACTGTTGAAAGCTCGCCTTCGCAACACTGAAGGAAGCCCCGTTCTCATGTGACTTCCAATGTGGTGCCTTTTTTATTTCATTAACACTCCAACACACTTTGCTGTCAAAAATCAGCAGAATGAAATTAGTCCTCCTCCTTATTTCTGGACTGCGTACAAACACGTCAGAAAGGTGCAAATTAATCATGTCTTAATAAGACGTGAGCTCCCCTGAAAACATGATTGGTGGGTCTGATATGAATTTTTTTTGACGTGCATTTGTATTTTTCTGTATCTTCATCATCATGGATCATGTGTAAAATGAGGCTATCGTTGATGTATGATTCATGCACTCATGTTGTAATTATTGTGCTCATCTGTATGTGATGGGTAACTTTAATGGTTGTTGATGAGCAGTCGATCCCTTGTAGGCAGCCCGGAGCGCTCTGTTTTTGATTTAATGCCCACACATTTGTGTGTTTAGAGGTTGTTCTGCTCTGTGTCTTATTTATGCTGATAAACTATACATTGTAGTACATCCAGGGGTTACAGGTGGAGGAACCCGAGGATCCAGTCTAGCGGCGGGCGCACGTGAGCGGAGGCGGTTCAGACTTTATACTTGATGACACCACGCGGTTGAGTTTTAGCACTCCAGTTTTGGATTTGGGAGAGAGCTGTTCATGTTTACTAATGTTTTTGGACCGACTTAGACCACAGGAATATGAGTTTTGAAAATGTGTGTAGTTCCCCTTTAAACACTCATTCTACCACCACACCAAATTATGTTCTTAAATTTAACATGTTTCTTTAAATAGGCCTATTTATCAGTTACTTTTGGAAATACACATGAACCACATCGCTTGTTGACAATGTAGCATGTAGCATTTAAAACCGGACGCAGTCTCTCCACACACCAGAGCAAAACTGCATCACTCATCTGTTTTAACTGATTATTCTATGTACTGATTTAACTGATCTATTCTATTATGCTATGGACATATATGCTTTTATTAAACTGAATGTCTTTGGGTTTTAGACAAAACAAGACATTTAAAGATATCACCTTGGACTTTTCACTATTTTTTTTTATCGACCAAATGATTAATCGAGAAAATAATCTGCACATTAATCGATAATGAAAATAATCGTTAGTTGCAGCCAAAAGTCCAACGAGTCCTCCAAACCAGGAAATATGACCCATATGTGTGTTTTCCGTCCTCACGGTATTAAACACATCATTAATGTTGTAAAATGTTCGGTTATGTTTCGAAACTCTTTGGATAGGGTTAGAAAAAGATCTTGCTTTGCATTAAAAACAGTAGACGCAGAACATGACGTAGCTCCGGTTGTTACGTTAAGTTAAAAATGACTCGCCGTTTATTTTTATTTTTATTTTTAAATGCGACACAAACACCGGCCTGCTGGATCAAAGTCCTGTGTTTGTTTGACCCATCCTCCACCCCCCCTCCCCTTTCTCTAAATATTACCTTACATGACTTCCTTCTTTGCTCCTGTCATAATTACTGTACAGCCACTAGAGGGCGCCGCCTAACAACAAATGTAAATATGAGGTGTAATTGCTGCTTGTGGTGTCATTTTTCAATGAAGGACAAACCGTGGTGCAGTGTAGTCTGCACACTGGATGGAGGATGTCATTTTTCATGCAAGAGTCTGAGGCTAATTTAGAAACAAGATGTGTAGATTTGATGTGCATTATGTAGCGAGTATAGAGGATTCGTGTTTTCTGCATGATCGCTCGCATGCCTTTATGTATTTATGTGTGTTATCTGTGAACGGACTCCATAACACACTGCGTGCTGTAAGCTCCGCCCGGCTGCTTTCAGACTCTCCTGCATTATTTCTCAGTGTGTTTATGTTGCTGTCGAGTGGTCAGAGTTGACACAAACGCACAAAGCTGTTGGTACACCCAGCCTGACCCCGCTAAAGCGCCGCCGGTCACCGTGGTG
>JAOVVB010037423.1:0-15296 GCA_028570985.1 Heterobranchus longifilis
AAGGCCCCAGTCCTTGTCCCAGGCAGGATTTGAACCTGAAACCTTCTTGCTGTGAGGCGACAGTGCTAACCACTACACCACCGTGCCGCCCTGGCATGAACACACCAGTCGTAATTTTATTTAAATTAAAACTCAACTCCTGGTATTTGCGCCTGGTGTTCCTCACTACTGTACTATACAGGCAAACAGCAAGTGCTGTGCTAAAAGTCAAACTTGTGATGTCATCAAGTATAAAGCCCACCCCCTCCTGCGAGCCGCTACACCGGATCTTAGGGTTCCCCCACCCGTCAAATCCCACTTTAACCTCTACTAAGAAATACAGAGAGCTTTCTCTGGTGGCGATCGGCTTAATCAGCATTAAGTGAAATCGTTTGGCAAGGGCTTGAATGTAACGGATGTTCATGTATATGTAAAAGTCCTTTAATACTGTGCACAAAAGCTGTTTACTCTAATAATGCATGATGTATTATCTCATTTACATAAGGCAATCTCTATGATGTGATACAGTTCCACAAAGTAGAATTTGAGCCTCAGATGAGGAGTATTAGAAATAAGTAGCATTTGCACAAATTGATGTGAACATTGAGTCAAAACAAGTGTAAAACATTGTGATAGAAGAAAAAACGCTGACTGCGTTATGTTGGGTATGGATCTGCACTGTTGCTGTGCTATCATGTCAGCAGTTGATATGCTGTCTGTTTGTTTGTTTCCTCCACTGAGGATGAATGTGTGGCTCTGCACTTCCTTTAGGATAGCCTATAGATAGCAAAGAAAGTCTCTATTTGTTTTAAATCTATTTTCACTCAAGGAGTGCACAATAATCAGCAATCACCAATGGGTGAACACACAAACATAACAGCACACTGATTATCATCATATCCCCGTCCCTTCCCTCCAACTCCATCTCAAATAAACAAAAGCAACAAGAAAAACACCACAAAACAAAAACAAACAGTAATATGATAATACTGTGTTTAATCTCTATTTCAGTAATTGTCTGCATTACTGAATAGCACAAGGAATTGCCAAGAGTGTGAGATCATTTTAGTCAAATGTCATTTTCTTGTTACATGTGCAGAAATCTATAGAGATTCTGACTGTTTCTACAAAATCCCTGGTACAAGGGAAACTGTGCTGGAACAATTAAGACTTAATTAGCCTATCTCTCCCTCTGGCAGACTTTGGTCTTGTTGTAATAAAAATAAATCTCAAAGGGTGAATTTGAGACCTAAAACTTGCTTTGCTGCATGCTTTTGTAAACTGTAACTGGAAAACAAATGTGCTGTGTCACTCACAGAGTCAATAACGCTCTCACTACAGAGATAGCCTCAAAGAACTTGCAGTCTTAGCTTCAACAGATCTAAGTAACAGTTTGATTATTTTTAGCTTTATATGGAGTCTCAGATATTATTCAAATTCCAAATAAAACATTGTATATTATACTGATTTAACTCTAATAAAGCCTCAACATGTTCTGACAATGGCAGGCAAGATTTCTACAAAACAAAATAAACGAGAAAGTACATTTAGAGAAACTAGTGCAGCGCCCGTTCAAACCCTGCCTGTTCGTAACGGGCCGAATGTTTGACATGTGGTATTGCTGCTTGCAGCTTTCTGCAGAAACAACTTCAGACTCCACACTGCGCTTCCTTATGAGCAATACACCTGCCATGACATCACACACCTGCCATGACATCACACACCTGCCTTGACAAAGTTACATCACACATCTACCGGTATTCTCTGCTGGCCTCACCTAATTTTACCATCCCGCTCTCATCCACTAAAATGATATCCAGTGTGTCGTCTACCATCAGCCTGGCTCCATGTGGATGCAGCAGTAACAGCCATGCTGTTGTTTTATAAATGTAATGTGATTACTGCTCAGAGTTAGTAGTAACAGCCATGCTGTTGTTTTCTGTTGTGAGTGGAGTGAATTGTATTGTTTAGCAATAAACTGTGTTTCCCACATAGACTCTGCTTGGGCAGGCCGTCCAGGTATATTAACGGCCAGCAAATTGATTTTAAAAAATTGTATCCGTTCGCGATAGGGCTGTACCCGAATTTTGCCAGTTTTGGCTGTTCAATACGACGATTTGACTATTTGTTCTATGGTTTATGTTTGTCAACAGCCAGATCCACAGACCACCGTCTCCTATTAAACAGACTTAGTGTTAGTAAACACACCATGCATTCCTTTATTTCATAGAGACTATCAAGTAACGCTATATTAAACTGCCAGATTTTTGAACAGGGTTCAGTGGGACATTCAGATTGACAGCGACATTCACATAATATAGTAAACAAGCCAAGCTAGCCCTCCGAGCCAATGTATTCTAACTACGCTAACGACCAAAATGTGCAACATTATTTGTCGACACAAGGTATCAAAGATAAGCCAGAGACTATTGCGTAGTAAGTTGCTGTGGGCTGTAAATTCACCAAGCAGCCCTAATGTTCAGTCAAACCAGCAGATCAAATGTGCACATGGATATGACAATAGTATTAAGCCCCAAATTGACTGCATTTTTAAAAACTATTTTGCAACCATGTCTAGCTGCACATTATGTCTCAGTGTACAAAACCTGCAGGGAAAAAAGGACCACAACAACTTACTAAAAGTAAAAATTAAGCTTGTGTACATTTACTATCGTTAAGCTACCTGTCTAGATTCAGCATTTCATACTTGATTGAAAGTGCGGTGTAAAGCTCTTAACTTCTAAATGACAACTGAACAGAATTACAGTATATTGTCACACTGACCAATCTAAGTCGTGCCTCAGGTTGACAGCTGATCATTTGCTTCACTGAGCAGATGGAATCGGCTGAAAAAAAGCAGCTTACTGCATCACTGCCATGCAGTGACCATATGATGCATTTCCAGCAATAACATAATGGCTTATAAATAACCATCTGTCTTTGTGTGTATTTATAGGAGTGCTTTTCTGTATTTTGGGGTTTTTGTTTTTATCGTTATGGATGTTAAATGACGAAGAATATTTCAACTGCTGTTTATCTCATCTGGTTCATGTTTCACATTTGAGACAGATGCTACTAGCTCAGCTTTTGGATCTTTGTGTCTTTGTAAATATGCAAATAACAAACTAATAGTGACGTCTGTCTCTCTTTCCTCAGGATGACAGTATACTTAAGGAGATTGACATCAGCCACCATGTTAAGGAGGGTTGTGAGAAAGCAGACCCCTCTCAGTTCCAGCTGCTTAAAGTGCTGGGACAAGGCTCCTATGGAAAGGTACGGGACGCAAATATGAACAATAACCACCGAGACCAGAATATCTCAAACCACAACTCATGTAGCCTAAAGGAAATAATGAGAGAACGCATGTTCTCTCATTAAATCCATTGGACGAGACTCCTGTTGTTGACAGAGTTGTTGACACTGCAACCCAAAAGATAAGCCATGACACTAGGCCCACTTCTGACTACTGCAGGCTTCCTGTGCTGCAGTAGGGCATGCACTTCTTCAGCTGCAGCCTACATATAGTGTTAACACTTGGATTGTTTCACTAGAATATCTGGATTTCACACATCCACTAAAAGGGACAAACATATGTGCACACATGTCTGATTGCTGAACAGCTCATTCAAAAAACATGTGCATTACTATATGCCAGAGACAGTCATTTCCTGTATATTTCCTGTGTGTTTAGTTACAGCCCCGCCTCTTAGACTAGCAGCCGTTCTGAGTCGTGAATGTGAACACAGATTACGATCGATCCTTTCGCCCCATACTCACCACACAAACCACATATCTCCTGAACATTCTGACACTGAAATTACATTTTCTTCAGACGGACAGATCAGGAGGAAATTAACTTTGTTCGAGACCTTTTTCTGTCTCAGCAACAAACTCTCGCAAGGTCTGGCAACACAGCTACGTCCGTTATCGCCAGATTTAATGCTAAATATAGCTGTTAGCCATGTAGATATCTAATGTTAGCTAAATAAAATATGAATAAATTGTAGAAATATAACTTTTCATTCATCCAGATTAACTTTACCACAATTTCAAACGAGACCGTGAGGAGACAGGAAGTGTGTACGATTTCTTATCATTGCCGGTATTGGCGGTGCCATATCTTTTAGAAATACTGAATATCTTTGCTATATGCTGCTATAATACCCTCGACTCAAGTCTTTTCAGGAGAGTCTGGAACAAGACTGCAGGGATTTGCTCCCATTCAGACACAAGAGACACTTGGTTGGACACTGATGTTGGACGATAAGCCAGGATTGGCAATCAGCGTTGTAATTCATCCCAAAGGTGTTGGAAGGAGTTGAGGTCAGGGCTTTGTTTTTCCACAGCAGCAAACTTGGAACAATATATTGTCAGCTGAAAACATTTACAGTAGGGCTGTCCTCGATTAAAGACAGTTTTAGTCGACCAACACTCATACGATATTCTCAACTAATCGATTAGTTGATTTAATCGACAGATCTGCAAAACTGAGTTTCTCCACAAAGACTCATGCAAAAGCACCACTTTAAATCTTCTGTTTACCAGAGATGTGCTCATAAGTTTCTAGTAAATAAGTCATTCAGCTTGAAAAAAGCATAAAAAACGACTAATCGACTAAAGAAATCTTAGTCGACTAAGACCAAAACGACCAATTAGTCGACTAATCGACTGACTGGGAAAACACACCAGAAGCGAGACGAGAGCGAGACGAGAGCGAGACGAGAGCGAGACGAGAGCGAAACGAGAGCGCTCCGTATGTGTTCTATTTTCCAATCCACACGGCCTCTGTGAAAAAAAGTAAAAAGTCTCGTCGGTGACCTGAGAGCTGTGATGTGACAGCGGCTGCTTAACCTGTCTTCAGCAGGCCGACTGACAGCTGACATTTACTGAACCAAAATAGTTTTCATGTCGGCTCCATGAGAGGAAATCAATGTGTTTGGATCATTCATTGATTTTTTTTTTTTCTCCGTGCAGGGGAATCTCTCTGTAGTGAAACAGATACTCTGACACACACTCACAGGCAGACAGAGATCTGATCAATCACTGGAGCTACAGTTAATATGGTAAAAACACTGATACAGCAGTGTTTGTGTGATTTAAAAAGCTGCAGAAATGCTTCACAAACATGACAAAAATAGACTTGAAGCGTTAAAAAACGCAGGGGGTCAGTGAGGATTAATACATTTAATATAATGGAATATCCTATCTGTTCCGTGAGACGGGCGAGTGACGGCCGTCAAAAACGCTTGAGGATTTGCCCTAAGAGGGGGCAGCCCTAAAATCTTGTGTTTACCATAAAGTGACCAGACGTCCCCGTTTTTGGTGGCCTGTCCCCGGCTGGAGCTGTCCCCGGCAATGTCCCCGTTTTTTAACTGTGCGTTAAAAACAGAGTACAAAGTGAAATAATATTTTTACGTTGCAAGAATGACCAGGCAGCAGAGCTTACCTGTGAAGAAAGTGAGCTATAGTCTAAATATTAAAAAATATATCAGCTTGAAAACTATAACTGAATGTTTACATTTCGCACCTCATTGTTGTTGGTCTTCTCTGTCTGTTAACTTTATTGTGTGTTCCATAGTTTGCCATAACTTCACTCACACTCGTGGTACTGTAAACTATGATTTTCTGACAAAGTTACTTAGTATCTAATTTTATCAGTCAGCCTGCACAATAGTTCATAACAGAACAACAGTTGCATGGTCAAAATACATGAAGCCGGAGTTGTCCCCCTTTTTTATTTCATAATAACACTGGATATTTTAATGATATATCGACCACCACACTCAGAAATCTGGTCACCTTAGTTTACCAGAGATAAGTTTCTTGGAAATAAGTCATTCAGCATGAAAAAAAACATAAAAAATATAACTAATCGACTAAAGAAATCTTTGTCCACTAAGACCAAAATGACCAATTAGTCAGCCCTAATTTACAGTATAACTTATATACACAGTCTATGGCTGAAATAGGGAAGAGTGTTCCCCAAACTGCAGCCACAAAATCAGAAGTGCAGTATTTGTCAGAAATATCATTGCATTACTACAGTTCCCAAGAGGCGCTGCCCAAACTGTGAAAAACAGCCTCAGAGGTCTATGTAGAAGTGGTGACTTTTGACCACAGTCTGTGTGTGACTGTGCTTTTCCAGTCACCATTTGCTAATGATAAGCAGCAGTATGACAACTCGTGCCACAGTTCTCCAAGTGTATTTAAATGAGCAGGAGGTCTGCATGGGGCAGAAGTGAAACAACAGCAGACGTTGGCGAGTGGATGCGAAGCCACAGACACGAGGCACATGAGGTCAGGTGTGTAGCTTGTTAGCATAGCTAGTTTGTAAACACGCACACACGTAATTAGCGTTTGGCACCGCGTGTAAATCACAGGTGTCTCTATCACAGTGGAATAGTATTCATGTGAATCTTTTATAAAAAATGATGGTAGGTAACTTACCTTACCTCTGCTGTGTGGGTGGTGTAACGAGGCAAAAACAAAAAGCAGCGTCTGCAGATGGATGTGGTACCTATTAAAACAGGTGTGTGGCGCTGTAGTTTAAACAACGTCACCTGCATGACGTCAATATTAATATCTACACTACTTGTGTTTTATTTATTTATTTATTTTTGAACTAATGCTGCTATACAGTGTTTTGGCATGTTAAACTAGTGTTTTAAATTGTTACAAAGTTTTACAAAATAGTCTATCTCAGATGATGATGATGATGATGATGATGATGATTCCAGGTGTTTCTGGTGAGGAAGATCAGAGGAGTGGACAGAGGACAGCTGTATGCCATGAAGGTCCTGAAGAAAGCCACACTGAAAGGTAAAATTAAATAAAATTTAATATTTCTAAAAAGTGATTCTTGAAATGAAGAGAAAAGAACAAACTTGATAACTTTCAATTAACACTTGTATAGGCTATTATATTGGTAGGGAAATTTTACAAATAGAAAATAGGGCCTACTGCAAAACCAAAAGTCCCCAGAGGATGTTTTTCTTGTCATGTTTTGGTTCTTTTCATTTTCAAGGCTAGGCCTACTTATTGTTCACTTATTTCCCTTTATAAGGAAGACCATCTACGGCTGAAATAATTCCAGTCACATCCACATCAAATATTTTTTTCAGTAAATACATTTGTACTCTAACTCAAGTAGTTATTTTGATGACTACTTTTACTTCTACTTGAGTACTTGTTTTTGCAAAGTACTTTTACTTGTGTGTTATCGTTTTTGGCTACTCTACCCACCTACTAAATACTGTTGTTTAACATATTTGTGTGGCTGTAACATCTAAGAATGGAATAAATTACTGAATCTTGACTGAGACACATCACGCTGGTAACTTTGTTCTTTAATATTGGTTATTATGCCAGGGATGATAAGATATTTATGATTGCCAGGGTTCTCAGAGTGCCCTACATTCGGTAGGATTTTGGGGTAAAAGAGGTTGGTTTGTACTTTTGATGCAGATAAACTGAATGGGATTATTGTAAACGAGGATGTACTGTAAAAGCAGGTTGAGATGTCATGTGTCTTTGTACAAGCTTTAATCCTCTTAACCTGCACCTCTGGAATAGTTATGGTCTCATCCTGTCAGAGAGACAGATGCTGCAATAACACTGTTGTTGTAGTTTCCACTGCACTACAGACCACACAGCACCATGGGATGGGTTTAATTCAATTTACATGTTTCAATTAAGTAAATGCAGTTTCATCCTACATAAAACATCCTCATGGTATTAGAGGTGTTACGTGATTTATATGCACGCAGATAGAAATAACTGAATATTATGTCATTAAACTAATTCTTCTTGTCCCACGATCTCCTTCTCAGTTCGGGATCGTGTGCGGTCTAAGATGGAAAGAGACATTCTGGCAGAAGTGAACCATCCATTTATAGTTAAACTGCACTATGGTAAGTCTTCATTTAGGTGTTGATTTGAATATCTGTCTCTGAAATCACAGTGTATCCCCATATATGACAAGAGCAGAAAAAAAGTTTTAGATAACTTTTCGATGCTCAACCCTATGTAACTCGTGTGTGTGTGTGTGTGTGTGTGTGCGTGTGTGTGTGTGTGTGTGTGTGTAGCGTTCCAGACAGAAGGAAAGCTCTATCTGATCCTAGACTTCCTCCGAGGAGGAGACCTTTTCACTCGTCTGTCAAAGGAGGTTTGTTCTTTCCCCATCGCCACTAAAATAATTACAAGCCTAAAAATAATTACTTTTCAAGGTTTATTATGGGCTGTGTAACACTTATGCAGAATCACCAGGAGTGAATTCTCCTCGTGAACGCTGCGTTGATGTGACCCCGGCCTCTATGACATGTCATGCTGATGCATCATCAGTCAAGTTATGTTAAGCTGGATAAAGTTTGTGAGGGGAGACACTTCAGGTAAATAGGGTAAAAGAATGTAACTAATAGATATCACCATTAAACTTCCCTATAGTTGATGAGTTACATTAAGACAATTGTTTTTGTATTACATGTTTTCTGAAATGTTTAAATATATGCAAATAAAGCATTATCTAATGCTAACTTTTGGTGAATTTAGGAGAAATCTACAGACGCAAATAGACAAAGTGTATTTATGTTTTCTTTCCACTATACTAAATTGACCAGTGCATGAAAAAAATTATATTTTGTGTGTAGTGTCTCACCTTTTTCAAATGTAATATGTTGAATTACCTCATGATTATTGAGTTAGATCCTGCAGCTTTTTAAATATGTTTACTATATTGCTAATGTTTTTTTTTTTTTTACTGTTTTATGATCTTATGATTTTTTTTAACCAGCATCCACATGTCTTTATTTGTTGTAGGTGATGTTTACAGAAGAGGATGTGAAGTTTTACCTCGCAGAGTTGGCCCTGGCCTTGGACCATCTACACAGTCTGGGGATCATCTACAGGGACCTCAAACCTGAAAAGTACTGTCTCATAAAGGCTACCTTTTTTTGTATCTTTTATGAAATTATTTTTAAAGCAGCTTTTAATGTTATTTATTTCCCCCAACAGTATTCTTCTGGATGAAGAAGGGCACATTAAGATAACTGGTCAGTGCAACTGCAAACAATCTTCCGTCTTTCAATTTTCTATTCATATTTTACTGTAAATCTTTCTGCTTATGTTGTCCGCCCTTCTCTTTGTCTCTCCGTGTCAGACTTTGGTTTGAGTAAGGAAGCTATCGACCACGATAAAAGAGCATATTCCTTCTGTGGAACAATAGAGTACATGGCTCCAGAGGTCGTGAACAGAAGAGGGCACACACAAAGTGCTGACTGGTGGTCATTTGGGGTACTTATGGTAAGAATTGTTTTATCTTGAAAAAATATTTTGCTTTGACAGATTATTTTCAATTTTCAACATGCACATGTGATCTGATCGTGCAGGCCTGAATTTACTATATCATATGAGGCAAAGGCTCAGCTCTTACATAATGTGCCAGTGTACTGGTTTCTGAATTTGGCTTTTTTTTTTCTGGCAGTAAAGCTGCTTAATTACCGTATCTGGCAGATTAGGTCCCATCACTTTCTGTAATCGTGCATCTGTTGGATTTTGCTTGTTTTGTTTGCCTGGTGGCTTATTTTACTAATACTGAAAAGGAGGTTAGCATTCAGTGACAGCTGACAAACAAATAGCTGCACATTTCAAAATACTCCCTCTGGACTTTACAGATTTTGGAAAACTAGAGGGAGTAGTGGAAGGAGCCTATTTTATAAATTAAAACAATATTTGTAGAAAAATCCATAATTATGATTACATTTTAATTTAAAACATTGTAAAACTGGGCCATGTCAACAGTAGTGGCAGATTTGTTGCCAATCATAAAAAGTTATCAGGCTGTTTAACATTATATGCTCCATTAAAAACAATAAGTTATTCCTTTTTCTGTATTTTGTATTTTATTATACAATATAGTATATTAAATGTATTATTTTACATTTCAATAGTAGGACAGACTGATGCAAAATTCATTGTTCAACACTATAAAATGAAATACAATTCACAAATTTGTAAACAGTTTGTGCAAATACATTTTACTGGATTATTTGTAAATGCATTATTATTATCTACTACTAGATCTACTGGATTTTTCTCTTTGAGCATCATTACTGTGAAAATATGACTTTAATGTTCATGAGTAGAGTTATTATTGTTCTGGTCGGGGGGGTCACAGAGACATGTAGGTTCTTTAAACATTTCCTGAAGTTGTAGTTTTGACAAGTCACTGAGGTTAATTAAGGCCACAGATTAATATTTGCCTGTTTGTAACACAGTGTTATGTACTGTATTTTATGCAGACTTGCATTCATGCCAGTATTAATGAAATGTGTCCAGTAACATTGATATTACAGAAACAGGCTGAATGTGTGATGGCGCTCATACAACAGTGTACTCATTTAATCATTAAGGCACAGCATTAACATTCGTTAAAGCTTCAGGATTATCAATTAAAAGAGGAGAATCAAATAACTAATGAAACGTTCATTGAGCATAACAGTTGAGAACCATCCACCTGGACATTACCTTCCACTGGTCAGCTGCTGCTACGTGCTTTGACAATTATAATCATCTGTTTTCCAGTTTGAGATGTTGACAGGATCATTACCATTCCAAGGAAAAGATCGGAAGGAAACAATGGCACTTATTCTAAAGTAAGACCAATTCAAAGTGTTCTCATTGTTATTCTTAAAGCTTTTTTTATTTATGATCAATCCTAATGGTCTGGGTATTTTTTTTAAGTTGCTGATGTTTCAGTGACAGCTGTGATCAGTGATCATCTTCCTCTTTCCCTTTGCAACTGAATTTTTATGTCCTATTTTAAATAATAATTAATGTCTCAGTTACAGTTCATTCAAGATATGCAAGATAAGTTGTTACTATAAAAACAAAGTTAAACTGGTCCAATACTAAAAACGATGTTAATATATCACAACACTACCAAACGTGCATGTGCATAAACCTTGTCTTTTCTGTACAGAGCGAAGCTGGGAATGCCACAGTTCCTCAGTCCTGAAGTGCAGAGTTTATTAAGAGCGCTCTTCAAGAGGAACCCTGCAAATAGATTAGGTACTGCATACATAAAATGTGGAAATTGACATATTGAAATATGTTTTCAGAATAAGCGTAGTGCATCTACATTTTTGTGCCGCTTTGGATTACCAACTGTTGAGGTCAGTTGTTACCTGAAGGGATGCAAAATGTGAGGGACATCCTAAAATGAAATCAGTAATTTTGAACACTTTGCAAAACATTTGACTTCACACATACAAACCTGGGGAGCTAATGCTAAACTTCATCCTGATGTGGTGAAATAATATTCTACAAATCATATCTGTTCATAGCGAGCAGTAACGTTGTGAAAATATCACGTTAATATATGATAACCATCTCAGAATGTATCACGGTTTCACTGTATCATGGTATTATATTGAAACTTGAAACTATTTTTTAATGGAAGTATGTTTAAAAAGTCTCCCTTTTGAAAATACTTTTTTTTTTAAATGCAATACCGTAGATAAGCAAATGTACACAGTATGATAACTTCATATCACAGTATATGTCTATCTCTGCAGCCCTACTTCCTATAGTACGCTAATAATGTTAAGCGATACCAGTTATGTCACAAATGGTCAAACAGCCACACCATCATAGAGGTCCGTTGGAAATTTGGCAGTGCACATGAAAGACTTGACTTGTATTCATTCGCTTTGCATGTTTTATTTAGCTTTTAATTAATATGTGTTTTTTCCATGCTGTTTATTTGCCTAATAGATGTGGACAATAACATCATTCTCTCAATTTGTCTGAATCTGTGTGACTGCAGGTGCAGGACCAGATGGCGTGGAGGAAATAAAAAGACATCGCTTCTTTGCATCGATAGACTGGAATGTAAGTACAATTCATGAAGGATATTCTCTCTTCTACATGATTTTAAGTAGTGCTGTTGTTTTTGCAAGGCTACTATTAACATGTATTGTTTTATATATATATATTTGTATATTCAGCGAGATTTTTTTTTTCTTCCAAATACATTTCTCATAAATCACAAGACTTTTTTTCCCCCTTGTCATGTGACAAATGTCAGATTTGTGGAAACGAGAGTGTGGGACTTTTACATATGAACGTCTGTTACATTCAAGCCGTTGCCAAACGAGTTCACATGATGCTGATTAAACCTATCGCTGCCAGGGAAAGCTTTCTGTATTTCTCAGTATACTGGAGTTATGGTGTCTGTGGCGACATTTCCATGCTTGCGCACCAGAAGGATGCTGATCTCGCTTATTTGTACTCAGAACAAGTAGTTTATTAACTCCACAACACTGTTACATGAGCAGTACCATCAACCAACTTTACTCGCTCACCCACAGTTCTTCACAGCTGCTTATTCCGGCTGTCTGATTGGTTACACGGTATGTCAGTCTACCTGTATTACCTGTATACCTGGAGGTGTTATCATGAATCCCACTGCTTTTCTTAAACAAGTCAACAGTGTTTGTGTAATCACTCTCACTGCCAGAGGGAGGAGACAAAAGTTCTGCACTCCAGCTATATATTTAAAAAACATTTATTCTAAGATCTGAATCATACTGTGGTGACTATAGTTGTTGCACCCTGTCATCGAAACCCAGCAGCTGATCATTCACTTCCTTAACAGCTGCCCACAATCATGAGTCATTAAACATTTTGCTTTGTGGCAAAATCCCTAACTTCCCTGTCTATTAGTCTTCCCCAGCCTTATTGTAACAAAAGCTCTTCTTATCTATAATAGTTTCTCACAGAACGTTTGCTCATGCACATGTGTTCTGGCTGCAGACATTAGCCGTGCTATCACCATCTAACCTTGACATCCACTTCTTGGAATTGCGCTGCTTAAAAGGGATCATTCGTTCAACTGTACGCACTCTAGTGTAGGCTTCTATTTACAGTACATGAGTTATATGTGAGCAACATTCATGCTGCAGAAGCCTTCTGCTGCATACTCTAACAAGAGCACTTTAAAAGCTCAACTCCACAAGCTTACATTGGTGAAAAGCAAAGCACTTATGTAACTACTGTATATCCTATACAGGAGACTTTCAGGTTTTTTAAACAACCGTTTGTGAGCGTGCGAGTGAGCAGGGCGTTCCTGAATATGAAGGCCTTGCCCATTCCTCTTTTTTTTTTTATCAGAGATGTTCTGAAAGGCTTTTGACTCTTGTTTATCTGCTGTAGTGACGAGTGATGCTCTCATTTCTAGCAAAATCCACTATTATCTGCTTTAGATGCCCACTAATCTCTGCCCTCACCACCGGCTTCACTGTACTCCTCGCTACATTACCACCTTCTAGCCTCTGCCAAACACCACATTTTCCCATTTACAGATGGTGCTGCTGGCTTGATGTGACAAGCTATCAATAAGAGGCTTACGTTCTTCTCCATACGATGCTAATTACATCCCCGTTCTGTATCAGGCAGAATGCTTTGACTTTTTCTCTGTGATCCTCCGATCTTTCATCGCTTGTCTCGATCTTTGAGGAGTTCCTCTCATAAAGCTGACAAAACTGACTAAATCTGCATCCTCGCCTCCTCAGCAACCGTGCACCACAAAAAGTGTTAATTTCAAATCAAACAGCACCTAACAGTGTGTATTTGTCGTAACGGTCTCACCATAGAATAAAAAACGCAAAGTTTCCCAATGCTGGTGGCCTCTGTTAGTTATTTAATGTGATTATTACTCAGAGACCCTTCCAGGCAGCAACTGACACTGCAATGGTGACACCTGCAGGCCATACTCAGTAATGCACTAAAATAAATAAAAATGCAGTACTGTGTACTCTTAGTGTATATAATGGGCATAGAAAGGGTTTCACCTGATATATTACATTAGATATCTGATATTTTTCATCACTTTCTATAAAATTAGGTATTTTCATTGTCCATGAGTTGAGGTCAAACAGTCTCTTCTTATCGAATTTGCTCTTTTGTTCGTCCTCCACATTAAATTTTAAGATCAGGTTATGTCATTGCGTCTCAGTACATTTACACGAATACACTCGCATCACTATGCGATTAGTTTGCTGTGAGATGTGAGGCAAACGTGGGTGGGACATATAAAGCAAAGCTTTGTTTAAATTTAAACTTTTCACTAACTATAAGCATTACTTTTACATGACCAGATCATGTGTACATGCTGATTGTTGTTGTTTTCTGTAGAAGTTGTACAGGAAGGAAATGAGGCCTCCATTCAAACCTACAGTTGGAAGACCTGAAGACACTTTCCATTTTGACCCCGAGTTCACCTCCAGAACGCCCACTGGTAACTGAATACATATATATATATATATATATATATATATATATATATATCATACATATTTATATATAAACATGCACACGCACACGCGTAAAATAAGACGAGCCCATTAACTGATGAAATGCATCTAATGGCTGTTATAGCTGATGATGCATTTGGACTCAATGCAAAATATGAGAAATATTAGTACTGTATAATCTAATTAGAAATAATTGTGAAAGTATTGTGGGCACATGTTTGTATCTGTGTGTTTCTGCCTATCCAGATTCACCCGGCATCCCTCCCAGTGCAAACACACACCAGCTGTTTCGTGGCTTCAGCTTCGTTGCAACGAATCAAAGTCAGGAGCCGAGTGTTGCCACGGTAGCGCCTTCTCGTCAGGAGGTGCACAACATGAACCCCATAGCAAAGGTATGTGCAAGAAAGCAGCTCCTGTCCTATCTCCACATCTCATTAAATGATACATTTGCACAGTGATCGGACAACAAATTAACCATGTGCATAAATCACTGAATTGATTATTGCTTTATGAGTTAACTGACGGATAAACAGACTGGATAATTAAGTGATTGGCTATTTAATTAAACTGACCTTTCTAAATATTACCCTCATAAATCATTCTCAACTACATTACTGCAGCAGCTGAAGCAAAGCAATTATTGTCTTACCTAATATATGACTCATACTGTACGACTATGTCTATATGAAATATAATAGAAGTGTGTGTGCGTGTGTTGCCTGCAGCGTCTCCAAGGTGACGTGGCCTTCAGTGATGTTTATGAGCTTAAGGAGGAAGTTGGACAGACAACAACTTCTGTCTGCAGGCGATGTCTGCACAGAGTTACTGCGGTGGAGTATTCAGTAAAGGTAGTCGACACTAAACCTTCACAATAATAATAATAACTAGAAAATTTCAAATTGAAATTTCGATGGGGTGCCTTCTTACGCCCTTTTGACACCGACGCGAATGCGGTAATCTACTCGCGTCATTTGTGCGATTGCTTTTCCATTTAATGTCGACGTTACA
>JAOVVB010037441.1:0-15295 GCA_028570985.1 Heterobranchus longifilis
ATTTCTTATTTATTCAAAATGTATTCATAAATGTATTTATTTATTTATTTCCCTTTGCATTTACCCCCTATTTATTTCCCCAAACATATTTATTTATATATATATATATATATTTTTTTTAATTTAGGCAGCTTCTGTCCTCCATATCTATCTTGTAAGGGGACCTTGGCTGAAAAAAGATTGAGAACCTCGGTCTTATATTCAAATCCAAACATTCACAATTTCACCGTTTGAAACAAAATGTCACATTCTACGTAGGACGTAGGGACTTTAACCCAAAACCAAGTACATGTTCTCTCACGTGTTTAAAACAGCACCCGTCATATGTTTAAAATGGCAGAGAAACGTCAGTTTCACAACGTTAAATACAATGGTGGTCATATTCATATGATGTCATGTGAAACCGTTGATAGAACGGCGGCCATATTTCGTAAGATATCATACAAATCTGTTCATGACGATGTGATAACATAATAACACAAACTAACTAACTAAACCGAGCAGCAGAAGATCAGAAACTCCTGTTTTCTGCGACATAAAACGACTGTTTTTGTCAATGGAGTTTGGTGAAGAGATGTACTGCTGTGAACGAGGCTGCAGAAAAACATATTTTAGACACCTAAAAAATGCTCACCTAAAAAAATCAACATCAGTTTAAGTGTACGCTATATTTATAATATTTTCATGTCTTTGCCTCGCTGTCAGACAGCCTTTCACTACAGAGAACTGTAGCTGTTATATCGTTCTCTTCAAACACACCAGACTCCATTGACAAACATCATCTCACCTCTGGGTCCCAGTCTGCTGCGATCAGTTGTGTTGTTGTGACTTTCAGATCTGATCTAACGCAGCGTCCACAGCACCTGCTGAGCTTCCATTACATAGCTCCAAACATTCATATTATTGATAACCTTATTGATTATCTTACTGTGGTAACCTCTATGGGTAACCTATGTCACTGCTTTGTGGGCGTTTCCATTTGAAAAACCCGGAAACAAACACAGATGGAGTCGGCCTTTAATAAAGAGATCCTGGAAAACGGTGCACACTACAACAAAATCCAAACACAAGCAGTATCAGATAGGTAGTAAAGAAGCCAGCAGTTAAAGCGACAGAGCACACACGTATAATACAGTAAGTGGATTCATAGGTCATAAGTTGAACCAGACAGACAGGTGGATGTTTACAGTGGTGGGGATGAGTCCTACGTTTATTGTTTCCCTTTGTTTTCTCTTCCTGGCTGGCCTGGAGGGTTTGTTCAAAACTTGTCTGACCATCTGACTGCTTGTGTTTCTTGTCCTGTCAGATTTCTATTAAGCAATGTTACCGTGCTCTGAGATCTTAACTTGGTGAGTACACTATCTCACTATTACAAATAGGAATGATGGCCAAACCTTTGAAAATAAGACCCAAACTGTAATGGATTTGGCTGATATTTTTTATACCAGCACATATGAGTCCACCATAACATGAAAAATATAGAAACATAATAATGTGAACAAGAACTAGAGAGGGGGGCACCCCGGTAGATTACCAAATAGACCATTAACGCTGAGTCCTAACTGCAATGTCACAGATTGGAGTCCAGCCCAGGGCCCTTTGCTGCAGGTCTTTCCCTCTCTCCTCAATCCAGACTTTCCCCCAGCAGCACTGTGGAGATAAGTCTGGCTACGCGAGACTGGCGATGGTAGAACGCCGGCCGCGATGCCAAATCGGGCCAGGAGCGTACCCCTACCGGCGCCCCTGCTCAGACCACACCCATCATCAAACTCGGCCCTTATTTTGATCTCAACTACAAACCTGTAAAGTTTCGCGACTGCATCTTGTACAGTTGTGGTGCTGTAATGGCGACAAAATCTGTCCACAGACAGAAATATAAACACCTGGTAAAGTACTCAAATCTGCCTCTGTTGTAGCTCCTGCTACAGTAGGTGATGACACACACACACACACACGCACGCACACATTGGTTGTTTCATTCCTCCAGTGTGAACAGAGGGGAAGAGGAGGAGTAAACTCCTGAGAATGGCTGGTAGAGCATCGACCCAGTAGTCATCTTTTAACCACACTGGACGCCAGCCATTCATGTTTCTTGCGCCTCGTCCACCAGCCTCAAAAGGGCAAAAATACCAAAGGTCTCAAAAGTTCCAACACCAAACCAAAAACCAAACCTAAAGCATCGTGGTCTTTGTAAACCAGAGCCTGGTCCCTGCATAAGTGATCATTCCATTTTGGGGAAACCCTATAAAAGTGACTGATTTACTGGGTGATGCAGTAAAATGTATTTGAAACAGGGTGGCAGCAGTAGCAGTAGAGCTGAAAAAGTGTAGAAAAATAATGATTAAAAATAAGTATATTGGTTGTGATTTAAGCTCTATAACAGATATCTGCACATGGATGCAGAATCTGTATCTGCAAAGATTTTGGTATCGGAAGCGTTCTGGTTTCTGTTTGCAGTCTGAGTAGTATGCATGCAGGTAAACTGTCCATGTGGAGAGCAAGAGATGGAACACATTGGCCGAAATCTCCAAAACGTCAGCCATTGACTGACAGTGATTTAGCTTTTTCTTAGCTTTTTTATTCATTTATCTGCATTCATATGCAGATATCTGTTTATAAATCGTCGTCAGACCAATAGCCGATGAGTTCCAAGATTGCTAATCGGACTGTTAATAAACAAATTGCTAACAATGACCGGTACACGCATACTTGCCAACACTCACGATTTTCCCGGGAGTCTCCAGTTTTTCATTGCCCTCTCTTGGTGTCCACCTGGCGTCACATTTCTCCCATATTTCTCCCGATTTATGACAAATTTTCACACCATTTTTTTTCCTTTACGGCGTGTATGAGCCCTTTCCATCCGGACAACTATTCTGCTATACCGAATTACGTTTCTTTGCATGCACGTGACACGGAAGGGAGCTACTAGCGCCCATCTTTCAAACCATCGACCGTATATAAAGTGGTTCAAACTCATTAAAAGAAGAAGAAGCTGCCGTCATTCCTCATGCTCGCACCTCGAGACGGAAAGGAAAGTAGAGTACGACGAGAAAGAAATACTCAGACGTTTTATTTCGGAAAGGAAACAAAGTCAGTGCTTTAGAATCCCTCTGATTTTTTTTAACCTCTGATTGAGGTCTCAAGGTTGGCAAGTATGGGTGCACGGAAGAGGAAGTCTTGGCCCGGATATCCGTTAGCTACACCTGAACCCCAGAAATATTGGCCGTTGCCCGCAAAGGCTAAATCTTCGTCAGACCGACAGCCGATGGGTTCCAAGATTGGTTGTGATTTAATAGATAGATCAAATAGATTTCATTTTGAATTGAAGTCCCAATGGGGTATTCCTCTAAGAAACCATGAGTCTTCATCACTACAACAAAATACAAAAAATGTGGCCGATCACATTACTGGAAAATGTAGTCTACAGTGCGTTTACTGAACATCCATTCTTCACTGACTGGAAGACAGAATAACTCTTTTCTTGATAATGTAATAGAATTAAATGAGTATGTTTTCTTTTTCTGATTTCTCCTTTACTGCCAACCAAGATAAGGGCATCATGGGTAACATCATCACCGTCATCATTCTTCCAAGTCAGAAATATCTTTGCATTAACTCACGACAGACCAGGAAAAGAGCCAGAAGCCAGAAGATTGCTGGCCGGCGATGCCGCGCTTCCCGCCATGAAACAATGTCCCCACCCAGTGTGGCGGTTTGTGGGAATCATCCTGAGACAGAGCTTTTTTGTGGGCTGACAATTTGACTCACACTCAAAAAGAGCTGCTAATGGTAGCGGAGCATCAGATCTGCTTTGAGAACGATATGGACCACAGAGGACCAAAGCCACGAGGCCTCTAAACAACAAGTTTTCTCCATTGGGCTGGAAATGACTGATCTTAAATATCTACCTGAAAAACATGCCAGTAGGTCATGTGTAGATGCAGGAATTACGAACCATATTGATGTGTTATTGTTAGGTGGCGCCCTCTAGTGTCCATAGTTATTATTGCGGGAGCAAAGAAGGAAGTCATGTAACGTAGTATTTAGACAGAGAAAGTGACTTGAGGGAGGGCGGGGTGGTGGATGGGTCAAATAAACACAGGACTTTTACCCAGGAGACTGGTTTTAGTGTCCCGTTTGAAAATAAAATTAAACAGCAAGTTATTTTTAACTTAATGTAACAGCCGGAAGTATGTCACGCAAGTATGTACATCAGCGTATGCATGTAAATGAGTAAATTTAACAAATATACTGATTTTAACCCAAACCACAATCTTTTTCTACCAAGTTGTTTTGTTGCCTAAACCTACTGAAACAACCTCTGTTTTTACAACATTAACAGCATGTTTAAAACTGCGTAGGTATGAGGACGGTAAACGCTCATATGGGTTGTATTTACCCACCACTAGGGGCGCTAATTTAGTAAAACGCTCCCATGGGTCGTATCAGAGAGTAGGAACGAACGACGCGGTATGGTCATATGGTTTGGAGGACTTACTGGAATAGTTGGCTCTGGAAAATTCTTGGAAACCTTGTTTTGCTGAAAAATTGCTGTGACGTTTTCTTTACATTTGGAAGTGGTGCGTTTTCTTTCGAGAGTTGTCTGAGCCTGGTCTTCAAAGAGTTGTAGAAAGTGGTCACCACACTGAATAAACTTCAATCCAAATGCTCTTTTTGTGCACAAACAACTCCAGGGGGTTTTTTAGCTTTGTGGCGTATATTGAGGCCAGACTTGTTTTTACACTGTACCTCTTTCTTTTTTTCCACGTCAAACATCGACAACATTGCAAACATCCTCTAATGGGCGTGTTTTTCTTTTCATCCATTCAGGGAAATGCAATGTGAGAACCACAATCCACCATATGCAAAGTGTAAACTGCTGATGAGAAACACACTTTGAGGATGCAAACTTTGGTATGGCTACACTGTTTACAAGAGCTGAACAAAAAGAAGATGAAAAGCGTCTTGACGTCATGTTTCATCTCAGCAGTTAAACATTTTGTGGCCAAAGTGGAAACAGAAAAACAGTTCCATAGGGTCACGTATCTCCACGAAGAGAGTTTCAAGCCACAGGATGCCGGAACAAATGTATGTTTGCAGGTTTATGGTTTCAAGCTGTAAACAAGGCGAGCCCATGCACAGTCGCTGCTAATACACCATGTTGTGCTGATGTTTGGCAGGCCTCCTACTACATCTCAGTCCCAATTATGAAATTAAACTGGTCGGAGGGAAACTGTGTCCTCCATGCAATCTTCTAACACTCAATTCAGAAAGCATGACAAATCCCTGCCAGCAAATAATACTGAAACTGAAGGAAAAGCAAGTTGGAAGATTTCAGTGCGTATCTGGAGGATTACACAGTGCTGCACAGTCAGACACTCCACAGGAGTAGCAGCGAGAGATTACTGCAGACTGTATTTGAATTGCATAAATTAGAATTAGTTACATTTGTAGTCAGTGAACTTCAGAAATGAAACAAGTATGGTACAATCTTAAATCAAATACAGTGGTTATAATAAAAGAAGTATTTTAAAAACTACTTCTTAAATAAATCTCTTTGGATTCAGCTCACAGACCGGCACACGTGGGACTTGTGGCGCAGTTCCACATGGCTTGTGGCGGGCTAAAATGATGAGTGTTTGCACATGGTTGACAGCTTTGGCAGTAGTACCATTCAGTCAGTTTTTGAAAGGACAGTCAAAAGTGAAAAACTATCAAAATAGTTGCCTATTAATATTCTGTTGATCTCCTAATCGAGTAACTGTTTCCGCTCTATAATTTACAGTTTTAAAGACTGAACTCCTTCAAATTTAAAAACTGAGGTTTAGCAAAGAATAATGCATTTTAAATACATGCATAGTGTGAACGCATTCTCATAAACAGGTCATATAATGAATACGAAAATGTATGCGCAACAGTTTGTAGCTATAACACGTGTTCCGTTTTGTGCCAGTCACGTGATACACCCGTCATGAACGTCATGAATAACGTGAAACAGGATTAATTCAGTAGGTTTAGGCTACAAATATACATAGTTAGGTTTAGGCAACAAAACCACTTGGTATGGTTTGTAAAAAAACACGGGGATTGCATTAAAATCCCTACTTCCATTTTCCGTTTTAAATACATGTGATGGTCGCGTGACACACAGACTCGAACTCCGGTCTCCTGGGTGAAAGTCCTGCATGTGATCGAGCCGCCCACCCAGAGTGTGTCTTTCTGTCTTTTAAACCTGGGCCTCATGTCTCACAATTACGTGCGTTATGTACAAATTACAGTGCATTACTTTTCGCAGTCATTGCTACGAACAGGAAATGAGACCAGCCTGATAAAGTTGGGCGGCTTGCAGCGCCCCAAAAGTGAAGCCAAAACATCTGGATCTCCCCCTGGTGGCCGGCTGCAGTATAGGTCATAAGTCCCGCCCCCTCCATGTTAGCGGATGGAACATGAGTCAAACTAAAAACTCAAAGTACACGACCAATACATTTTTCCCAAAGATGGTTTCTGTCATTTTAGGTAGGTCTTATCAAGCTGATGTTTGTTCAAGTGTTCACTTTTCTGATAAGTTTCATTTTCATTAGTTATTTAATGCTATAAAAAAACAGGGTGAAACATCATGATTGACAGCTGTTATTGACTGGCGATTGGTCGGGCGGGTGGAAGGGGCGGGACTTCGATACCGCCCGATCACTACTCAGACGGGTTTCATTCCCAGCTCGTCAAATACCGCCGCTTTGTTTTGAGAATGTTTTTTTTTTCTTTTTGTTTTGTTTTGATTTGGTTTTGGATGAATTTGGGTTTTTCGATGCGTTTTCTATTAGTCACCTTTCTGTTATTTATTAATTTGTATTTAAAAGTCTAAAAATGTGCAATGAACTCTGAACCAAACAACTGTCAGGATGATGATGAAAGAAACATTGCAATAAAGTATGAAAAACAACAAATACCGCTGCTTTGTCACGACCCTCAGCGTCTGATACCGACACACAAGGCACCCCTCACCCTGTGAGACGCACAGGGCAGTGGTTTACTCCATTGTAAACCACTGCAATATTAGTCGCTCAGAGCCAGTGCTCATGACGTCACGTAACGTGTATTTAGAGCGAGAAAGGCACACAGGACTTTCACCCAGGAGACTGGTGTTTGACCCAAACCATGGTCTTTTTCCTAAACCTATAGTGGTTTTGTTGCCTAAAACATAAAGAAGTAGTTTTGTTTGTATTCAGAACGTGAACCACGTGTCCCACATGTTAAAAACTGCGACCGTGAGCGTCATTTTGACGCGTAGGGCTACCCATTGTGTTCAATGGTGACGCCAAATGTGTCCATATGTGACGAGTTGGGAACGTGTTGCGCTACTACGCAGACTCTGGCTCCAAAATTACAAGATGGCGGCGCCCGTATCCTGAATATTTTGGCTTCACTTTTGCACAGTGCGAGGAAGTGGAGACACGTCATCCATCTTTATATACAGTCTGTGTATGGTATGCTCTGTACAGCATGTTGGTGACAATTTGTAGTAATTCCTACTACTGCTGAAACCACAAAGCAGCGACTGCTCAACAGTTCAGACGCCAGTCTGAATAGACAGGACTGAAACAAAGTGAAGCTCCTCTCCCCTTCGCCATAAATATGAATAACAAGAACTTAACCTGATGTTGCTGTGCCTTCTCAATTAGCGCAGGGCAGAGCGGGGGCGGTGATATGAATACTTATGAGATCTTCAACCTTGTGGGTTCAGACGTGCTGAGGAAGGGACAACAAGTGATGAATCACAGTGTTGAGAATTCATAATAAGCCTGAGAGAGAAAAATAAAGGACCTTCAATGCCCCTGCGATATGAATCGCACCTTCACCAGTAGGTATATGCACAGACACCCACCGAGGAGAGCACACACAGATACCACAAGCAAGTGTGTCTAGACAGTAAACAATAGCTGCCTCCAGGGCCTAAGAATGTGGGCTAACTACTGTAGATACAAGACTGAGTGCAGAAGTCTTGAAAGTAGGGCTGAACGATTGTGAAAAAATATCTAATTGTGATTATTTTGACTGATATTGCAATTGTGATATGATACGCAATATTATTATTCTCATTTCAGAGGCAAGCAAGATTGTGTGTGTGTGTGTGTGTGTGTGTGTGTGTGTGTGAGTGCGCGTGCCTTTTTGCCAGGATCATTACTTTTTTTCATCTGTGACAACAGGTGACATTTGTTTTCCCCCAGGCTCATTTTTTCTGTTTTTTAATCTGTGAAAACAGGTGAAAAAATGTAAAACAATTTTCCACAGGTGAAATATTTTCTATAGTCTGTAGAATATGATTTGTAGTCCGATGAATGATATTTGCACACATAGTTCACCTTTAACAAATACTGCGCCTCCTGCGATTTGAAAATTGCAGTAGGTCATATTGCGATTTCGATAAAATTTAAATGAATTGTTCAGTCCTACTTGAAAGTGAGCAAATCTCTACACAAACAATTGTGAGTTTGTCATCTCATGCACTCCTATTAAAATCAATACACTGACTAACACTCTACCTGCACCAGATTCAATTATCGTGAAACAGCACTGCATGTTGCAATGAATATTAAGATGTTCTTAATTAAGGCACTAATGTCAGTAGGTAAAAAAAAAAGATGAGACAGAGGCAAGTGCAGGCTAGTATCAACTGATATGGTTTCCATTTGAAAGGTGTCTGTGTACTACTGTACACGCACCCACACGCAGACGCACACAAACAAATCCTTAGATGAAACTCCACGTACACAGAGCAGAGATTTAATTCCTTCTTTATCATATCTGTGCATCAGACATGTCCCACAGCGCACGATAAGGAAAAAAAAAAGAGCGGGGGGGGGTGGACACAAGCCAAGCGTGGAGGAATATGTGCCTTTTGAAGTTGGCTTTCTTCTTGGAACTAGCTTTGGCGTAACGCGGCTTGTTAAGCAGATCATTAAGCGTAATGGTTGGGGAGGATTGCAGAGCTTTATCTCTGATGGCAAGAACAAAGTTCTTGATGATCTGGGGGGATTCTGGAGCTGGATTTGATGGGAATTCCCATGCCTGCTGGGACAGTTTACTTGTGCTAACAGACAGGTGCTATCATAAATCCAGAGTCAAGGAATTACTCACTCAGCTTTACATACTGAGACTTGAGGACTATGAGGATAAAGTTATCCTTTGACAGATTATATTCAGTGATTGAAGGCTCCTTTGGATAGACGCCATGTTAATGTCTGCCAGTGACATGTGACAATAAATTAATAACTTGTTTTTATATATACATATATATATATATATATATATAAAAAAAAGGTTCATTCTACAGAAATGGCAAGATGTCTTAAAAAAAGTTTTTATTTTTCTAACATTTAAACTTTGCCCACATTATTACATAACTCATTGACTTTATGAATACACATAAATGACAGCTTAATGATTTTTTAAAAACATTTTTGTGCATTTATTTAAATGTTATGTTAAGAGAGGTAACACCAGTGGACTTTTTATGAAAAATGATTGTTTCAGCTCTAGAATTTACCGTTTTTAAAGATTGAACTCCTTAAAACATGAGGTTTATTGTGAGCAAAGAATAATGCATTTATTTTAAAATATAAATAAATTGTAACCTGAAAGTGTTTTTCAAGTGTAATATTTCTGTAAAAGCTCAGGACAGAAAAAAAATGACATTACCCACAAATCTGTTGCTGAAAATGCAAGAGATCCCTAAAATGTATTTTAGCTTTGCCAGCTCAGAACTGAGTAAATAAAATACCACACAACTATAAAACATGTGGCTTTAACCATCATCCTACCAACATATTTAACATACAAGGACTACTGACTGGGATCCCCTAATTGTTTTTTTGTTTTTCCAAAGCACCAGTAAAATGTTAAACAGTGATATTTAGTTTAGTTTATTAGGATCCCCATTAGCTGCAGCAAGATGCTGCTGCTATTCTTCCTGGGGTCCAATATGAAGTCATTAGGAACAAATTGATTGACAAAGTCATGACAAATTGGATATAGAATAAATAGAGATATGATTAAAAAGTATACCCCAGTGTTAAATGGGATCTGATTGAAGCAGAAGAAACCAAATCACACGGGCTGCAGGTTGCGGTCAACTTTGGTAAAAAGAGATACGTCGAAGCAGGGTCACAGGAATCTGTGTTTGTAAGAAATGAACTTCTTCAAAAGGAAACAAACAACCAGGACAGAGCACAACTTGAAGAAGTGCCACAATGCACATCTTTATTCATGAGAACACTTGATCTGTGCATAAGAAAGCTTTTGAAAAAGGTTTGTATTGCATTCAGTTGAAGAAATCAGAGGGGAATGTTGTTTGAGGATTATCACCACTAAAATGATTTTCTCAGGATGAGAATGAGCTTTGAAAATATTTCCCCTGCAGGCAAATAAAAGCCGAACGCCAACAATTCTTTATTTATTTTCTCCTCTCACTTCTCTTTTGTCAGTGCCCTCCACTACTTTGCATTTGAATCACTCCAAAATTGGGAAATCGCTTCCACCCAGTTCTCGTGTTTATGAAAACACAAGTTTCCAAGAGCCTGCAATGAATTTATATTTGGTACAAGCTACGTAGTGCATCTCACTCCCCTGGCAATGTGCCCTTCCACAAGCTTTCCACGGAGGTTTGTCCCCCCTGGTTTCCACAGTGCCGACTGATTGATTTGTTCTTTAATGGCTTCCTGTGTTGGGCATGGTCTAGGACGAACATCTGTAAGGGTGGATTGGGCATGCTGGGTCTGTTTTGCTCTGCTACGCTCATCTGTGGTGTAGTAAAGTGAGGTATCTGCCTTTTCTGTGGCCTGGGAGAATGACGTGCTCCATTATAAAAAGAACTGACTCCAATGAAAAATGAGCCTTGGGTCCTAAGGGCCGCTGGTCGCTGAGTGGATTACATCGCCTCAGGGGATGAAGTTCAGCCTCTGATGTTGATGAGTGAGAAGGGGGAACACTAGTAGCTGGCCTGTGAGTGATAAAGTTATACTGAGTGTTAATGTCAAGAGCAGTTTGTGTTTGAAGCACAGACTGTATAAAAAGATGGACGGAGCTTCCGGGCCTGAAAAGTGAAGCCAATGCGGAAGAGTCTGAAAACCTGTATTCTTTCTAATGACCAGCAGGGGGCGACTCCACTGGTTACAAAAAGACTTCCAGTTGTATACAAGTCAATGAGAAAATGAATCTACTTCTCACTTGATTCATTACCTCAGTAAACAGTTTCATACTGAGTTTATGGTCTCAGTCGCTAGTTTCAAGTCTTCTTCAATACAGCATGATGTTCGTTTTGTAAATTATGTTCACATTAAGAAGAAAATAAGACGATAAAGCAGAGTGTGCTTTAGGGCGGGGCTACACGCCAACCTGTCAATCAAAATAAGCGCTTTAACAATGCTAACCAGGCCCTGTGTTGTCAGTATTTAGGTCTTATAACTGAGCTTTTCAGTTTGTGAAAGTTAATTGGAACATTTTGGTCGCCAAAAAATGTTTTGTTCAGCATTTGGTAGCACTGTGCTAACCGTGCTAGCTGACTAGCGCTAGCATTAGCTGCTAACTCCTGTCACTGCAGAGGGCCGTGTTCACTCACTGACTCGCGTCAGCCGGTTGAAAATCTCCAACCTTCCCCCTTTTTTAGCGGTTAGCTCATGAGTTTAGCTTAGCAGCGCCATTGAAACCATAGACGAGAAATCACTGGCGTCGGGGCCGGCCACTGGCATAGGCCGCCACCATGTGGAGGGGGAGCCACGCCAAGAAAAATTAGATATTAACTTTTTAAAATACAATTATGGCTGCACCCGATCTGATATTTTTTCATGGTTTTTGGTTTTGCTGAGTCTGTTTTGTGGCGAGGAATGTGCCAATCCGCTAAGCGACGGTACAACACATGAAAGTCTGGTGAGATGGTTATGGTTAGTATAAGCTGTTGGAAAAGAGTTTTGGGAGAGTTTTCGCAAATCTAGGATTACTTTCTAGACACGACCCAGCCGCATCATCCAGAGGGGAAGAAAAAAGATCATCATGAGGGGTAGCAGGGCAACAGATTTCACCTAGGGCTCCAAAAATGCTAAGGTGTCATCATCGCAACTCTGCCTTCTTGTCCAAATATGGTCACTTCTGGCTCCAAAAAGTCAAGATGGCGACGGCCAAATGCCAAAATCAAGGCTTCAAAACGGGAGTCCACAAACCAATGGGCGACGTAACTTCTAACTCTGTCCATTCTTTTTATGGTCTATGGTTTGAAGGACCACTTCTACATACGAGTCCTCACAGAAGCTGAGGTTCAGCTTTGGGTCAGACGGTGGACTACGGTGTGAGCTCTGCATGCCAATAGCAACAGCTCTGTCCGAGTAAATTAAACTTGTGAATATTTGTTTTGAATCTTTAGAATCACAACACTGAAGCAAATCACAGGAAATTGGAAAAGGACAACACGCCAAGGGTAAATTAGTTGAAAGATACAATTTAGGAAGTTCAATAAAAGGATAAATTAACCCATAAAATGCACATTATTGAGGGTTATGTTAAAAAACGTGATGTGAAATTAGAATCTTTTACAGAAAGGTTTCAAATTAGTTTATGTTTCAAATCTAAGATACCTAATTTACCTTATTTTCCTGTTTTTCATCTTATTGGCAAAATGTTTGCATACATACAGTGTTGGGGAGTAATGGAATAAAAGTACTGGGATTACGTATTTAAAATATAAAATACGAGTAACTATTTCGTTACAGTTTTAATTGGTGGTATTCTGAATACAGGTACCATCTTTAAAAATAGATTACTTGAAGGGATTACTTCATGTTTTCAGTTTGTCAGCAGGATTACGGAACAACTACTGGCACGATTTTCATGAAACTTGGTGGAGGATCCAGATCACGGGGTGGATAAACAAATTATTTTTCACTTTTGTTAACATTATGATAGGGCATGTCCTTGGTGGAGGTCTGCGCTCTCCGAAAGCCCTTCTAGTTTGTTTTTTTCTTTTGTTCTAAAATTCATACGAGGCGTGCATTTCCCATAAACACTTTTTTTTTTTTTTAAATGTGCAACAATTTGTGTGCACATAGTGCAGCTGCTACACGACAATGTGAGAGGAGACATCCAGGACACTGTCAGGAATGTGTTTTTGTAAATATAAGAGAAAGACAAATGAGCCCGGCAAGAAGTAGAAGTAGTTTTTGAAGTATTCCAAAAATAATCCAAAGTATTTAGAATATAATACTTAATTTGAGTAATCCTATGGAATATGTTACGAATTACATTTTAGGGCATGTATTCAGGAATCTGTAGTGGAATATGTTTTAAATGTAACCCTTCATCACTGCATATATATCAATATATTTATGTATGTTTACGCTGTATATTGATATGTGCAAGAGATTTTTGTTGTTGTCTGTCTTTGGTTGGATTTTGAATTTATGTCACAAGACAATGTCTGGCTCTGAAAGTTGAGATGATTATTCATTATTGATTATTTATATTTTAATTGCTTATTTAATTTGCTTCCTAAAGAGAATATACAAAATATTACAAAGGTATGACAAAAAAATTCAAGCATGTGTTTTTATCTACCTTAGGATTAGCTGACTTTGCTCAAATCTTCTCCCCCCCCCGACATTAAGTGTTCCTGTTGCCAATAACAAACTCAAACACAAAACTCTGTGTTTGGGCAAACACCTTAATCCAGAAATCCATCTTTGTTTCAACCTACGCCTTAAAATTAGGAGTTAACATCAGAAGGCGCTGCTCAACCATGAGGTATTAGGAGGTAAGGGACAAAGTACACCTGCAAAGCTGGAGCTGACATGAAACAAAAAAAACACACCCAAAACAAAAGCCTCATCCAAAAGCCACTTCAGAAGCCTTTCTTCATAATCCAGAGCCGTGGAGCAGATCTGAGAAATGGGAAAAAGTCCCACGTGAAAGCAACAGGCTTCCACAGAACACATTAGCATTTACTTGTGTTTGAATTTGATTGAACTAATTATGCCGGGTTGTTGGGATGATAAGCGAGCGTAAACACTCGGAGTTAGAACAGGCCCCCACAGAGATGAAAACCCTCTACTTTCATCCGCACGCAATTAATCAGCATCTGACTCTGCAAACAGACGCAGCAGCTTGCTCCATTGCCTCTCTTATAAGCACTGACTGACACATGAAAGCAGGGAAATTTGCACCCAGTTAGGAGATTATACAGTGAGCGAGTCGAATGTGAGCCGATACTGTAGAAAGACCTCAGACAGCGACACACAGGGAGGCTTACTTCTCCTTTGTGTTTCATTACCAGGTAACGCCACACGCGAAGTAAGATGCACGTCGCCCAGGGCGCCACCGTGTGGAGGGGCCGCCAAGAAAGACACATGAAGGGGGGAAAAAAAGAGATATGAACTTTAAAAAAAGAAATACATACAATTATGGGTTCCCCCGACCCCATATTTTTTCATGTTTTAAGAAAGTGTACAGCACCTTTCATACAGAGGCAACTCAAGGTGCTTTACATGGACTAGATTAAAAAATAATAACAAGAAATACAAGGAGCATGGACGAAAACAAACTTATTTAAAATACAAGGAGAACCTGGACTTAGAAAATAGATAGAAGTCACAGTATAAAGGTATAAAAGGGAGGCTTGGGCGCTGTCATGGTATTAATTTATAGCAGGGTATTTAGAAATACAGTCAATACAGTCAAAAATACAGACGCTCCTCTTTATACAGAGATGCTGTATCTCGTGTGTATCTGCAGGACTCCCGCCAGTGCCGAGCTGCAGGCACCCGCAACGCCTCCTTCATCAACCATGGCGGAAATAACGATCGTTGCTGCTCTGCACCTGCTGCAGAAGCCCCAGACCCGTCCGAAAAACCAAACGCCGCCGAGCCAGGATTAAAAATCAACATCGCCCGCAGGAACACACCACCCTGCCCAGGACGCAACACCATGTCGGGACGACTGCCGGTTCCAGCGCCACCCGAGGCGCAGATCATGATTTCCAACTACAACAAACGGCTGAAAAGTACGCTGAAACGATCACAGCAAAGTATGAATTAACGCCCTGTCACGCAAAACAACAAAACAAACAATCCCCCAAACTGCCCTAAGCAACGGCACACACTGTAGCAGCGTGGTCTAGATGGTAACCCAAGATTTGTGAAAGTCCTGCAAGATGGTTATGGTTAGTATATGTCGTTGGAAACGAGTCTCGGGAGAGTTTTAGCATGTGGGCGTGGCGTCGGGGGGGTGGGGGGGGTGGGGGGGGGGGGGGATG
>JAOVVB010037449.1:0-15294 GCA_028570985.1 Heterobranchus longifilis
AAATGTTGGCAGGCAAAAACAAACACTCTCTTCTTCTATGTTTTCCTACCGGTGCATTTCCGGCGGGCGGCCACTAAATTTAAAAACACGAAAGGCCCGTTCTAGAGACAGGTTTGTCCGTTCTGGGCTACTGTCGCTGCAAGATGGTAGTGTAGAGAGAAGGGTCTCGATGCAGCCCTTGCAGACACTACAGACCATTCCCACTACTAAACACGCCTACTTGTACACACCGCTGCTGCGCCGAGTCCCCGGTGGAGGGGAGGCTGGGAGGCAGAGAATGTTTACCCGAGTTTGGGGCAAGTTCCCTGGGGTGAATTTGGCCGAATGTTGGGCCGGGTTTCTGGAGGTTCTGGAGCTCAAAATGTACATGTTTTTCCAGGCTTTTTTCACAGTGTCTTTCCAGTGGAGGGGAGGCTGACGCAGGGGGATTTTACACAAGCATGGACCGGGTTTGTGGTTCTGGTGCTGCAAAATGACACGAGAGGACTAGTTCTCTTGTATAAAACTCACCCCTGCTGCTGGACTACGACCGGATGGAGCTGGCCCTCCACCAGGGAGACACTTTGAAAAAAAGCCTGGAAAAACGTGTAATTTTGGAGCTCCAGAACCTCCAGAAACCGGCCCATGTTTGTGTACAAAACTCCCCTGCCTCAGCCTCCCCTCCACCGGGGAAACACTGAGAAAAGCCGGGAAAAATGTGTCAGCTCCAGAACCTCCAGAACTCTGGCCATAACATTCACCCAAGTCCACCCAGGGAAGTTTCCTCATGCTCGTGTAAAACTCCCCCACTTCAGCCTCCCCTCCACCGGGGAGACACTGAAAAAAGCCCGGAAAAACGTAATTTTGGAGCTTCAGAAAACCCCAGGGAGGAGGCTCCGTACTCAGGTAAACATCGAGTAAACATCGGCTTGGAGCCATGCTGGAGCATAAAAAACTCATTTCTAATCACAGGACACGTCGAGGCTTGTCGAGCTATCGACTACTAGCCAATCACAGCTCCCTCATTTCCGACAGTGGGCGTGGTTTGTAGTGGGCATGGTTTGTAGTGGGCGTGGTTTGTAGGGACCCACTTGCATGTTAATAAAAACGGCTCAATCTAAGGTAATAAAAACACAATAATTCTTATTTTGATGGGATTATATACTAATTAAAAATACTAATGAATATTATATTCCATTTTTTCCATGTCAGGCAGCTAAATACTACACACTGGACCTTTAAGTTTGACAGACCTTTAGTGCGCGACATGTCCCAAGGATGACCTCCGCCACTGAAAATCACCACCTTGTCAAATTGGCTGTTATGACTGGCTGTTACTGAGTCACCTCTCTGTGGTGGTAGATGGACTGTGGTCAGAGGCTGCAGGGAGCAGTGGTCCAACTGACGGAGCGTGGCGAGATGAGCACGCTCTGAAGCGAGGACAGACTTCAGTGGTTAGAGGTTAGGGGGGTGACACGCTCGCCTCTTTAAGCTCTGATGGTCATTTCACTTGAGATGTGTGCGGAGCCGTGATGGAGGAGGGGGTGATAGTGGTGTGTGATGAAATAACTATTATCATTACAACTGTCGCCATCTTCTGCAGCAGCATTCGTGCTTCTGACCTCACCACTTGTCAAATGTTGTTGCCAATAAAAGGCTGGGATATAAAAACTTGATGGTTTTTATTGCTGATATTTTATGGATTGTTTTTGTGTCTTTATTATGCAATCAAACATAATAGGTTTGCAATCAAAGATAGATTTGAGAGCAAAACTATTGACTCAAATAAAATAAAAAAATGTTTTATTGCGAGTAAAATACACTTGTGATGAAAATGTCAATCCAAAAGTTTTGTTTGCAAATCCAAGTTTTGTTTAAAAAATCCAAACATTTTGTTTGCAAATCCCAAAACCTTTGTTTGCAAATCCAGAAGTTTTGTTTGCAAATCCAGAAGTTTTGTTTGCAAATCCAGAAGTTTTGTTTGCAAATCCAGAAGTTTTGTTTGCAAATGCAAAAGTTTTGTTTGCTGTTGAGTGGAATCTCGTGGGCAGGACACGGTGTAAGACACGTCTCTATTGGCCAGTCCCGGTCGGAGCTCCTCTCCAGAAGGTGGTGCGTGCGGCCAAGCTGTCACCCCGATTGAGTTTTGGATTTGCAAACAAGAATTTTAGAATTTATTTTACTTGCAATACAGCTTTTTTTTTTATTGCAGTGCCGATAGTTTTGCTCTCAAATGTATAAACCTATTTGTGTGATTGCATCATAAAGAAACATAACATCATATTTTCACTTTTTTGCAGTCTTGCACAAAGTAGACCAAACCAGCACAGAGAATATTAAGCTGTTGTATACTTAAAGCCACATCACCTATCATAGACAGCAATCAGAGGAGGATATGCATTCACACGCTCTACAAAACACTGACTGAAAACACACACAGAGAAGTGTGGAGGAATTAATGTTCAAACGGATAACTTGTTATGCATGTAAATGTGTGTGTATCTTTATCACAGGAGGGGATGAGGACTACAGATCGTATACACCATGGCAGTTTTATTAGCCAAATCCTTCTTTCTCATATCACTTTCCAAACCATCCATTAATAGACAAAACTCCATTTGCACTCCAGCGTTATCTCTTAACAGGCTAAGTATGGCATTACGGTGAAAGACCGCAGCAGCACTGCTGAGAATAGAATCTGCTTGTGAACCCATGAATCAGACCGTTGTTTCTCTTGGCTTCACGGCCGGGAGGGAGGGAGGGTAGGCTACTCCTTTAGCAGATAGCGTGTTGTGATACAGTCATGTAACTGTAAAAATAAAGTTTGTATTTCCACATATTGAGGCACAGGCAGTAGAAATGACTGAGTGGCCAGATTGGAAAACAGACTGCAGCAGCGTGGACGCCAGAGCAACGTGGTAACAGATTATTCATGTCGGGCTCCCACACCTTCTGAAACATCAAATTCAACAACATTTCAAATTGAAAATTGATTATTAACGTTTTTGTAATACATCAGAAATGAACGTAATGCAGGAGAAAAACATGTTTCACACAAAACGTAATTGAGAATGCAGTTTAGTTGTATGTGAATGTCATTTTTAGGAGGCTGCTGCAGGAGACACATGCAGAGAGCAGAACGTATCCCAGTTACTAACGTTAAGTAAAAAAATATCAAGACTTCAATTTCTATTCTTGCACAAAATGTATATATTCAATGATCTATGTCAATTTATGTCTATTTTAAAAATACACTTTTTATCTCAAATTCACAAGATTTCAAGGATTTCAAGGACCCGTGGGAACCATGAAAATCATTTACAGAGTATGATTCGAATATACCTAAATACCTGAGTTAGGTTTTGTTTCAACAATAGACACACATGTGAAACAGGTTTGTACAGATATTCATTGCATTCACAAAAGAAAATAAAAAATTGACACATTATCTCATAATTATGAGAAAATACCTTGTAATTACCAGATTTCGTAATTATGAGCTCTTTTCTTGTAATTACGAGATAGTAACTCATCATTATGAGATAAAGTGCCTAATTCCTTTTTTCTTTTGTGAATGCAATGAACTTCTGTAGGTCTGGGGGTCCTCCTTCAGGAAAATTTGAATGTCAATTACTTAATTTCCTGCATTCTGTTGAATTTGTATGCACCCATTTGTGCCTTTTCTGTCTCAATTGCACATGTTGTAAATATTGAAGGGGATGTGTCCAGGGCCGGATTAAATAGATAGATTACATTATGCAGATTGCATTTTTTGGGGCCCTCCTACATGCGCTTTTTGATATTTTGTCAATAAACAAAAATACTTTTAACTGCCACATGATTATCATGCTCATTAATTTAGTTAGGTATATATTTGACCTATATATTTATATTTGCTATTCATACACAATTTGTTAGTAATTTTGGAAAGTATAGCCCTATATTATATATTTCAATTATATTTATCTATTCATTGTTTTCCCACACATTGGCGCTAACATTGTGCATGTTTAAAAAAATAAATAAATGGATAAATATATAAACATTGAAATAAAGTTTTAGATAGGATTTTAGGATATATATATATATATATATATATATATATAATTTATTAATTTAAAAAATATATATGTTAAACATTATTTAATGTAGATTTTGTAATCTACATTACAAAATGTTTAACATATATTTTAAAATATTTTAATTATGTAGGCTCTATGTAATGTAAATGTTCTTTACCCCTCTGTCTGGGCCCCCGAGTGGCAAGGAGGCCCGAGGCATGTGCCTAGAAAGCCTGTACATAGATCCGGCCCTGGACATGTCCCCTGCATCCCCCCCCCCCAAAAAAAAAAATATACGCCTGTGACCTGAGTTAAAAGACCCCAAACTCAAATCAAATACGAGGTGACAGCAATAAAGAGCACGGCCTGTTTTATATCCAGACTGCACAGCTGCATATTTAAAACATTTTCAGCCACATAAAGCTGCAAACTGTCTTGAGAGCATCACGGTGGCCTACTTAACGAAGTCTGAAACTAGAAGCTGTTTAGAGCACAGAATCCCTCCCCCTCGTGTGTGTGTACAGTAGTAGTGTGTGGGAGTTTGGCTTGGCTGACCAGCACAATCCCTCCAGGGCGCCAGCAAATTCTCCAGCGGGCCAAACAACCAGCTCGAGATATAGATATATATAAATGCCCCTTTTTCATGCACGGATTTATGACGACCTCTTGCTCTTTTAGCAGGCAACTGTTGAAAACTCGTCAAACCTCCGAGCAGCAATTTATCAGCACACGAGGTCGTGATCTAATTAGCGTTTGTTTGGATCTCTCGAGGCTGCTGTGGCGAGGTTCCACAATAATCAGCTGTCATTTGATAATTTGCAAGATAAACTTTTTGGACATGTTTACTTTAGACTTCCAAGAGTACTTTCACAAGTTCACTCCTTGAGTGAGATTGGGTGAAAGTCAGTAGTTAACTTTATATTTTGGATGTCTTAAAGGACCACACAACCTTTTTAAATGGGATTCATACATGAACACCGTTTCTGACAAAGTTAGAAAATGTTTTGGTTTCCCCAGAGAGATTTTCTGTAGTTTAGTTTTGCAGTGGTTGGGAATCAGTTGGATGCCATTGATATTTCGATACTATAATAGCTGACACTTCTAAATATCAAACTTTTAATTAATTTATTAATTACTGTTATTTTTCCCCCTCACTCTTTACATAATATATAAAAAGAGTTAATTTGCAAAAACAGATAGAAGCCAATTTTAAAATGAATAAACCAACACCAGTTTGATTGATATTCCTAGTGCACAATAAAAAAAAAACATGACTAATGAAAATTTAAATATTTTCATATATCTCATCTGTTTTTAGGAAAATAACTAAAAAGGGAGAAATCATTTTTTTGCAAATTAACCCCTCATATACACCCAATGAGACAAAAAGAAAAAACACAAGGTGACAGACAGAATGTGACGTGTACATCACATTCTGTCTGTCACCTTGTGTTTTTTTGGACATATTTTCCCCAGTTCCCATCATTGTTGTACCTGCATGTAAAGTCACTATCGTTTTGTTTTTGTACTACGAAAATAGTATACACCCACCCACACACGCCAGGATGTTTTATTTGTTTAGTATTATTTGTCATTTATATTACTACTCTGGTTTCTGGTGTTGCTTCTTTTTGTCTTTTTGTAAATGATGGTGTCTTGTAAGCCCATTTGGGCTCAACATGTTATTCATGCATGACATAATAATAAAAAAAAAAATCAATCATCAACTTTGTTGCTCATTTAGATATAAATATTCATTGTTGAGGACAAAATCCTAAGATTTCAAACCACATTTTAGATGCATCAAGTTATTACTAGAAAGACCAACAGTGGTTACACTGTGGGAAAAGAAAGTGTGTAAGTGGTGAGAGAAACCTCATGCTCCGCTGACTATAAAACACCGGGGTGGATGAGAGGAGAAGTTACACGAAGATTAAAGTTTGAAACATGAGCGAGATGTTTGAAAGGTTAACAAGACGTACTTGCGGCAGGTGGAGCGGACGAATACAAACTGGAAGCAAAAACACATTTAGGGAGGAGAGTTCTCCGGTCTTATTTAACTCAACATGTCCATCTGCTGGCTGTTAGCGGGTCTGCCATGATGTCATCTTCTGCCATAATGAGAACTTAACATCTGCTGCAAGAAAAACAGACTGTGATGAACGTAGAGAAAGAAACCAGACTGAATGAAATACATTTTAGTAAAAGGTTTTATTCAAAAGCGTCCCAAGTACAATCCTTTATCATATCTTACAAACATCTGGTATACGCACAAAAAAGGGACAACGTGGGTGAGAAGTTTACAGAGGAACATATAGGATAACAAAACAAAAAAATAAAATCAAACTTGATTGGCAAACTAGAAGACAAACATTAACTCCAACCTTCGTCCTTATGAAAGCCCTCGGACATTATTAGAGAGCCACGTTTGGACCGTTACTTGAAACATCATCGAATCAAAATATGACCGAATGTATATATGACCTGCTGTGCTCTTAAAAACTGAGAAACTGTTCTCCGTTAAAAGTGAAATGATTGGACAGAGAGGAGGGTAAGCCCGTCTGAAATATTAAGACTCTTGTTGGCATTGAAAGGTATTGGCTTCATAAGTTGAAAATAATGTTTTCTCACCCTCTCCCTTTGACAACGTGTAAAGAAATGAATCATTATTATTTATTTGGGATTTGTATAATCTAAAGCTTAGTGCAGTTTCTCTCAATTTAATTTGATATTAAAGTTTCTCAAAATGAGTTCCCTATAGATTAACTTGTGCAATACTTATTGTTTACAGTTCACTCATAGTTACACAAAGAAAAGCAAAAAAAAACAACAATACACATATATATGATTAGGATTATCAATAAGGACGCATTTTCACATTCATGGAAATCAATGTTATCCTGCACACGTGTGGTCAAATATATCACCAGCTCTGTGCATCATGCTTCAGCTTCTTCCTCACACACACAAGTTCCATGTTGAGTGTTTGCTACTTCTAGTTTTGGAGTTGCACAAGGAATACATCGCCGTCAAAATGACCGTTTGTACAATAATTATTGACGCCGTGTTGCCTTGAATTGGTGAAGAAAACTTTGTTTTTGTCACGTGCCTCCGCGGTGAACAGAGAATTAAAAAACTGATTAAGTCCTTGATGCATTGTGAAGTAAACAGCAGCCAAGTTTAACAACAGCTAAACTATATCAAAACATCCATTTACAAACTGTTATGCAACTCGCGCAGGATAATCCAAGTCTCATTTCTCCAGTCGTTTGCTCAGGACTTTACCAAACACGTGCATTTTCTCTCAAACCTTACTATTTACAACACTTCCACACAGACAAATAGTCAGGTTTTAGCAAAAATGAGGGCTAGGCCGAGCATAGACCTGGATAAATGAGACTTGGATTATACTGCACAAGTTAACAGTTTGTAAACGGATCTTTTGATACAGTTTGCCGCCGTTTACATCAGTTACACTTGTCGTTTCAATGCAACTTTTGTGATCTGATGCGCCGGATCAGAACTTTGCTGTCCGCATACGCGTCCACATTTGACACTTTAATGCCACCTGTCTGGTCGGACAGTGATCGGATATTTCTGAGCGGATATTCCCAGCGATATTTCGTTTATTTTGTTGAGGTAGCAGGGTCCGTACGAGATTGTGAAGCAGCAAAACCAGGAAATGTCTGGTTTTCATCAGCAGTAGCCTAACTTGACTGCTGAAAAGTAAAAAATGAAATTTTAAACAGGGGAGGCATAGGAGATAGTCGTCATGCAGACGTACGTTTGATAAATTGTCCGGATTGTGCCCAGATTTCTGTCCACACACCCGTGCTATCTGAACTTCGGGATGTGGTCTGGATCATCGGATCACAATGTGAGCGAGATCCGATCTGGGCCTGAGCCGACAGTTAACGCGTCCTGATCGGATGATAAAAGTCACAATGACAATGAAGTGGAACCGAGGCCAAGGATTGACCCTGTTTTTGGACACAGTTCACCGTGGAGGTGTACTTGATGTACAAATGGTCATTTTGACGCTGAAGTATTCCTTTAAGGAAACTGGAAGGTAGCAGCTTGATTTCGTGCGAGACAAAGCACACAAAGTACAGATTCATTACAGACATGCTCAGAAACTTTACCTGAAGCTTCCGTTTTCACGACTTTGACATTCCCTAAACTCTGAACACACTGAACGTTTCCTACCCGATCTCATCACCACCACAAAAGGTTACAAGACCAAACAGGATAATTCTGATTTTAAAATAGGTGGTCAATGTGGGGAACAAGAGAGGGGCTTGTTATCTCCTGAGCAAGAGACGCTGCAATGATGCACAAGAAGACGTGTCCGGGTCCAGAATAACTCAGCCCTGCACCTCAGAGACACGTCTTCTCCAATTTCCCATCAGGCAGTGATGTTTAGCAGATAATGTAAAACTAGCAGAAAACTGAGCATCAATGATCGGGCTGGTGTTGGTTAAAGACTGATTGGTAAAAATGAAATGTTACAGACATAAAAAGAAAAAAGTACAGCTAACAGTCATTATTTTCTGTTAGAACAGCATTAACCAACTAAGCACGAACTGACATCGTAAAGCATCAATAAATAAACGGGACATTTCACTCACTGCACGTAATTTTGGGAAAACCAATTATCTGGTAAGGCTGGCGTAGTTGTTTTTACATTCATGGGAACGAGACTGTTAACTAAGTACCACCTCGTACCGCGGCGTGGTCGCACGTCCGCGGCAGAGAGACACAAGACACATAGTACTTGAACTGTTTTACAATCAAGCTAAGAAAGGCACTGGAATAATATACCACATTAGATTCTTATGCTCTCAGTTATCCATCTTGAAAAAGGTAAAAATCTAGAAATCTTTTTGTTGGACATCATTTGTTTTTGAAAAATAAAGTTTGACATACTTAAAAAAATTATTTTTTGCACCTTTGACTCATTTTAGCAAGGACAGTTTACAAAAAGTAATTTGCTATAAAAAGAAAAAAAAAAGAAGAAAAAAATGAAATAAATGCTTATGGCATTTTGGTTATCAAATGAGCATTTGATTGACACCATTTGCACTAAAACTCTTGTAAGAACATGACGACATTAACTATGGATTTGTGCAGAGAGGGGAAATAAAAGTATTTGAGTCCTTGAGGCCAAAAAATCTTTGAGTTTTAGAAGTTTGTCGAAATGCTTCATAAACTGTTGTGTGGCCCACGGAGAGGAAAAGACACAAAACAAATATAAATTAGTGCTCTGTGTTGGCAAATACTACCAGAAGAGAAAGAGGACAAGAGAAAAAAAAACAAAAATAATATATATACGTATATACACAGAGGAAAAAAAAAAAAATACTAGGTGGGTCACAGTGCTACCCATTTGGACAGGGATGTGTCCGTTACTAGAGGTGAAAGGACAGCGCTACATTTAACAGGGCCATCGTCCACGGGTAAAAACAGCACTTATGGAAGTCATAGTCCTTGCCTGCTTTTGACATGATAAGGGTCACTGGATGTCCAGTTTGCTGTACTTCACACCGCGGTTCCACTGCAACGATCGCCATGACAACGGCAGCTGATAGTTACGAGGGACCGTGCCGTTGACGTTCTCTTCAAAGTATTGGAACAGTCTGTACCACCAAACCCGCGAGAACGGGTTACTCTGCGACGTCTCCTTCAGCGACTGAAACAAAATAAATAAATGCTGTTAAACTTACAATATGTAACATGTACACATTACTAACGACTACACCTGTGCTATATATTTAGTTGAGATGTGTACTTGCATTATCCCACGTTTCCAGCAAAGTTCAAACCAGAGGAATCTGATATTTTAAATCAGCACACGGCACGTTTTTCTTTTGCTATTTTGGTCGCAGAGCGCCTGCTAATGGCGTCGTAACGTGTGTCAGGATCCACAAAAATGATCTTTTTTATCCGTTTTTAAGCCACATTTATACAATACACTTTTTAGATCTTGGTCTCTTTAAATGATATATTTCAACGGGGAGAGGGACGTTTTCATCGGACGTGTGATCTGAAGTAATCAGAGAAACATGCTGAGCCATGATTAGCAGCAGCTAACGAGCTAGCTCTGTTTACACATTCTCCAGCCTACCGAGTCCGTGTACGTGTAAGCCCATGGGAGAAACACCATTATAAACATGAAACTGCTTTTTTCTGTGTTTTTACTGGTTAAAATCACCAGGTCTGTTTGTTTTGGAGAGGAGGAGACATCTGTGAATAATTCGCCTCATGTTAAAAACCTCCTGAACGATGAACACTGAAGTAATCCAAACCATGAGAAACGGACTGCAATAACTGGCCTTTGTTATTGTTTTGATTGTGAGACCCCTAACAGCAGAATATTACATATTGTACCTTTAAGTGTGGTCATTAAATATCAAAACACAAATTTCCTTAACAGTACATTTTTGTTTTAAGCAATTTACTTCACATTGTTCAGGGACTACTGTCATTTTACATTGTACTTGAGAAACAGTGTATAGCTAAGGTAAACAGACACAAATGTGTTTATTTGGTTAATACAGATAAATACTCCTGTGAAGTCATAGATATTAACCTCTTAAACTCCACGAGTTTAATACGTCCTCATCTTTCAGAGGCTGCAGCAGGCTCAGTTTTAGTGTAGGAGTGAAGATATTGGTGTCATATGAAACTAGATCACCTAAGGCGTGTATGGCTTTCCTGGGTATATTGACAATAAGGCAATCTCTGAGCAATTTCCAGAAGAGAAGTGCTCACTTTCCAATCGTCGAAAAAAGCAATTCTTGCAGATATCTCCAAATGTCCAAAGTTTTTGATACCAAATCACAATATGATTTTTTTCTATGGTGTTCCTCAAGGTCTTGGTGTCTTAATGTGGTATTTTGGAGGAAGGTTTGACCATTTTTATCCATTCTTGAGTGGTAAAAAATTGTTAAATTGTGCACCAAATCTGTGTAACAAATTATATCAACCCTAAAATTGCTGCAACAACTTATATGGCCATCATATACTTCCATAATGTTCTTCTTATACACTCTAAACTTTCAACACTTGAATAGGTGCCTACCCAAAACAAAACAAATCAAATTAATCTTTAGGTTTTCAGTTTCCAGATGATGCCACTTCTCTGTGGCTCTCTAACACATCATTTAAAGAATGAGTCATTACAGATCGCTAACAAAGGAATGTAAGCTTTGCAACTTGTGCTTCAGCTAACAATAAAAAAGTGGAGATGATTAACAATCTATATGACTGTATGTTGCCTATATGACAGGCGTCTGCAAGCAGACATACATAACATAGGTACTAAAATACATGTTCCTGTTAATAAACCTGTGTGCCCATATTTACTTTACTTACTTAATATTGAATTCTCAAATTCATTCATATAATACTAGACAGGTTGATCTTCGCCTTCTTTGTTACAAAATGAAACATGGCTAATACTCTCTCAGATATCGTGGTGCACAGATATGGAACGGCAAAGTACACGTTATCAAGAGCTCGAGATCCTTAGAAAACTTGAAAAAGGAAGTTGTCATCACATGTATATATATTTTTATATATTTTTTCCTTCTTTTTCCCTGTACTGATTTTCACATATTTCTTTGTTTTTATTGGATTGTTTGTCTACTGACTGGTTAGTTTTTCTGCTCATTTTGTGAGCTTCTTGTTGTCATTTATTTTGTTGTATTTTTCTAAATTATGTAGATTAGTTAATTTTTTTATTGCTTGTTTTTCTCCTTTAGTTGAGGGGAGGTATGTTGTATATATGTGACCTCTCCTGACACAGTTCTTCATTATCTGGATTTTATGTAGTCTTATGTGTGTGCAAATCAAAAACAATATATAAATAAATAAATAAATGATTTCACTTTTACTTTAATTCAAATTTCACACCCAACGTGTGCCGCATGTTGCACTCACCTGCTGGTTGGCCATAGTGTGGTACCACCAAAAGAGGCGTGTAGTGATGAAGTATGCAACCACCACATCCACAGTGTAGTGGTCATGGGCCAGAAGGATGCAGAAAATCCCTACAGCACTCAAGGTCCAGCAAAACCAGTGGTACCACCAGAACCGCTTGGGGGAATCTGTCAATCAAACAAACAAACAAAAAACAAAAAAGGGTTAACCTCCCGTGGGTGTGGTTTAAATTATCCTGTTCAAATTGATCTAAAACAAGAACCATAATAGCTAGAGCATTAATTATTTTTGCTGCAGAAAGCTAAGGCTTCTGTCTTTCGAGCCAGCATGTTGTACACAGATGACGTCATCACAATACGTGACGTGCGGTCCAAAACCACTTGACACACTTTTGCAAACGCCTTAGCGCTCATTAAAATGAGTATATTTCAAAAACAAAAAAAATTTGAATAGTTCAAATAACTTCTGGAATGTTAAGAAATATTTTGTTAATGTTTCTATATTCAGAAATATTTTGGATCAATATGTTTTGTGTTTATTTAGTACAATTTTATGAAAAAAAAAATTCTATACTTTTATCAATTATAACGGTTTACTGACTTGCATAACCTTTTAACTTAGATTGTGCAGATTTTAGGGATATGAAGCATTTGAAGAGACTCCAAGAAATGACATCACAATAAGCAAAAATGCCAATGTAGGCACTGGCGGACCATTTCTATTGTAGAGTTCAAAGGGTTAATACACCAGACACACCATATCATTTCTCGAGCAGAGGCTGAATTTTCTTTAACAGCTAAATGGGCCATTAATGCCGGTGAGCGTCAGCTAGTTAGTGGAAAAACACTGCTTTTGGTCTCAGAAGTTCACATGGGGAAATCTGTGGCTGTTTAGCAGAAATATTAACTAAACTGTTCTGCTTTCCACCACTAGATGTCACTGCTGTGGTGGAAAAGCATTGCAGTAGCATGTGATCTAGCAGAGGGAAGCATCAAAGCAGGAGAAATGTGATATAAATCTACAACTCGACCCTGCAGTTAAAACACTTCTAACTTCTGAACCTCACGCTTCGTGGCGAACCAAGTGGGTGTGCAACCCAAATACGTGAGATAACGGAAATGCCTGCTGAGGAACAGAACATGTGGTTATGTAACAGAGCAATTTCTTAACACGGTGATACTAACAGACGTATAGCGCAACATTTCCTTTAAGTCTACATTTCCTGTGTTGTGAAAGCCAAGCAGTACTCGGCTTTATCGGGGAGATACAGATGACACTGAAAACTGTAGTGTGTGTGTGAGAACCTAAAACATCAGTTGTGAAATTGAGCATATGCTGAAATGAATATGCCCGGATTTTGACACAGTAAAATGAGTTTCATATGTGGTTTTAAATAAAAAACAACCTTCCTGTACATGCTTAAACTATAGTAAAGACTTACACTCCTTGATGAAGAGGTATGTTAGCGTTAACATGACGGTGTGGCCACTATACAGGTAATCTCCACACATGGTGTGGGAACCTGTGATGGATAGGCCCCCACCAGCAATCATCTTCATTATTCTCCTCATCTGTGCCTCCCAGTTCCCGAGAAGCTGAAAGAAACACAGACAGTCATTACATCATCTTTAGCTTATTAATATGAGTATAATAACTGACAGCATTGCTGGTAGCTGCTAAAGAAATATACGATGTAGAGGAGAGAGAGAGAGCAGCAGCACAATATGAGTTCATCCAGACAGGGTGTTCTTTTCTACAGCCTGGATTCATTTGTGATGCCACGTCTCACCTCTCAGTTACTTTTTCGTTGCTTTTGAGGTAATTACATTGAATTTCACTTTTTTTCTACTAACTGATCTCATTAGAGAAGTATCTGGTATCCTGATGCTCTACTCATACAGTATGAATGAGTGTTGAAGCACAAACAAGCATTGCAACGCTGCAGGGGTATGCTGCTTTTTTTGTGAATAAAAACATTATCTGCCAAGTAACTATTAACCCATCAGTAGGGCTGCACAATATAGAGTTTATTTTATCGTCATCGCAATATCAATTTGCACAATAATGACATTGCAAAAGACTGTGCCATATCACAGAAGACACTCAGGGATTTTTGAGTTAGTTGAAAGAAATTATTATTATTATTTTTTTATTTTTTTATTTATTTAAATGGTGCTTTTTGTGTTCAGTTCAATGTGAAATGTATTCAATAAAATAAACTTCTTTCAGTTTTTTTAATTCAACATGCAATTTGTTGTATTTTAGCAGAATACTGAAAGCAGCAGAAAGGCAGAACTGATATGACTGTTTATTTATCGCAAGTAATATCGTTATCGCAATGATCAACAATGTTATCGCATATTTTCCCCATATCGTGCAGCCCTACCCATCAGATGCATTTTGTGGAGTAAAAAGAAGATTTTTAGATACTATATAATACATAGCAGAAAGTGCAAATACTCAAGTAAAAGTTTAAAAAAAATGCATCTCAAAGTTATATTTACAGTAAATACAGGACTTGAGGATGAGTGTGGTGTAGAACTCATTTCATGTCTCCTACACTCAAAGTCTTTAACCATGACGATGACATTAACCTTCACATTTCCCCCAACTCTAAACATTTGATCAGTTTAACAGTTTTAGTTGCCTAATCTCAAATATATTAATAGCATTTCCAATGTCCTTTTCCTGTCCCTCACCTCACTCTGTGAAGGTTTTACCACTGGTGGTTTTGAGTGTGTACCCATATTGCTGGTATTTTGTGTTCTAGCAGCACATGCATGAAGAAAACTCGTGAACACTACAAACAAATGTTACACAAGCTAAGAGATGCATCGAGACCACACAGACTTTATCTGCTTTACCATCTTTTCTCACTGTTTCTATGAACAAAGACACATTTCAAAAGAAGCCATTAACCCAGTGCTACACACAGTGGTTTTGAATAAACACATGTGAAACTGGTTTCCTAGTACAGCATTTGCATTATTACAATAACAGGAACTACAAAAAAAGTAACCACTCGAAGCTCCTCTTACTCACAGAAACATGGACATGCACATATCTTATGATCAGTGGTCAGTGCTGGAGAGCACTCAGAGGCTTTCAGCTTACAAAAGAGATCGCACTTTTTGCTGAATTTGACCGTTCACTAACCATTTGTGCTGAAAGCAGTTAAGTAAGAAAGAAGCCTTTCATGTTCAACAAACCGACAATGGCAAGAGAAATAAAAGAGAGTGTGTGTGCGTGTGCGTGTGTGTGTGTGTGTGTGTGTGTGTGTGTGTGTGTGTGTGTGTGTGTGTGTGTGTGTGTG